>JAWDGP010005190.1:375000-462500 GCA_033675545.1 Elysia crispata
TAGTGCAGTGTGTTCTGTGCGAGACGCGCCTCTGGAAGTACAAAGTACTCCAATCTGTACACTGTGTTCTACTTCTTGGCTAATGCGACTGTAAAGTCGTAGCTCTTGCCTTCACGTAAGCTTTCAAACGGATCGTATCACTAGCAGAGACAATGTAAATACCACACTGCTAACTTTCCAGCTGCGAAGGTGAAATACGACCAAGATTAATTCAACAGCAGAGCGCACACCACACATTTTGCTTGATATGATAACAGCCTTGAAAGGTTACGCTTCTATTTTAGTCTCTCGTCTGGAGGCGACACTAGTCTTAGCGTGGAGACAGCAGCCGTTTGCAATTTTTCTTAACCAGTATTTGTGGACTCAGTGTGTGGTCTTGTAAACCGAAGCCTTGATTCATTTATAACGCCGTCTGTTCTAATACATTCAGGTAAGATCGTCAAAGACAATCCATGTATAAGATGTAGATCATTGCGTAAAGTTTATAGAAATGATTATTATAGATTTGTGGACAGCTCCAATACACATTGATGGCCTCAATCATAGATCTACTTCCGGGTTTATTCCTCACCGACTGGCGTGACGTTATCAATATCATACAGAAAGGGCTCCCGATCTCGGAAAATTGAAAGGACATAAAGCAGTTTATTCATTCGTGGCTCCTACATCCTTGGTTCTAAGATGTCGCCGGCCCAGATTCGCGATAGCATTAGCAAAATCTTATGAAATGTGGCGAAGTCTTCCGAGATCTTGAGAGTGTTGTAGCATCGTGGGACTCTAGCCACGGTTTCGACGGTCAGTTATTCCTCACTTATAAATCTCGGCCTTGTCTCACTACAACAGTTAACATTTTAAATTTCCGATGTTCTAGATATGATCTCAGACCACATGCACAATGTACCGAGCATGTTTGACTAAGCTATCAACAAAGAGGGAATTAGTTCTCCACGACATGTAAACAGTGCATTAAATCGTTATAGAGTGGGTGTGGTTTGCACGGATTGTGTTCATAGTTCTGTCACTTAATTGATGAAACGGTGAAAATTCACATCCGGCAATGTGTTGACAGTTAGGCGAAGAATGTAAAACTCATTAGGAAGGAGTGAAATCTAAAATACAAGATAACACAGTGAAAGATCTAGGAAACACCCTCTTGCTACAATTAAAAGTGTAATTTGGTGATGGGATGGGCTGTTCCAAGCAGCGACAGTAAATAGCTCAAGTATTAAAAATGAGAAACGGCAAGTTTGATCACTGTTATTTTTAAACCGTTCATTCTTTTAATAATTGTGAAGTTGGTGGGTGGAGTCGCATCTGTAAGTTGATTCCCACGGAGACAAATTTTTTCGTTTATTTTCACTCAAGCTCATTCCTAACCACTTCTGAGCACTGCCTAAAACTCCAGCTCTTTATAACTCTCGCCTATAATTACTTCTCTCAATATAGTCGTCGTCGTCGTCGTTGTCGTCGTCGTCGTCGTAGTAGTAGTAGTAGTAGTAGCAGCAGCAGCAGCAGCAGCAGTAGTAGTAGTAACAGTAGTGGTACTAGTGGTTGTAGTTGCAGCAGCAATAATAGTGGTAATTGGCCTCTAAACGTAGTATAGTGGTATAGAAATAAATATAGAAATATTTTCACTTTGCAGAAAGATGAGAAACAGTAGCAGAAACATTAGTGGCAGCTGTGAAGGTCCCCTAATCAGTTATTAAACAGTGCAGTTTAGTTACGCCAATGAGTGAAGGTGAGTTCACAGGAGAAGATTATTTGTTTGTTTTTTTTTTTTCCCAGATCATCTTTCGTGATCACACTGATTCATTTAGCGTTGATTAGGATTTCGTTGCGTTAGCACCGTAGGTTGCACTCGATGGGCCCTAATATGTTATTGTAGACAGAGGATTCATTTTTTGTTAGCAATGTTCATTGTGACTAGTTTGAAATATAACCACTACGAAAGAAAGAGAGAGAGAGAGAGAGAGAGAGAGAGAGAGAGAGAGAGAGAGAGAGAGAGAGAGAGAGAGAGAGAGAGAGAGAGAGAGAGAGAGAGAGAGAGAAAATGAGAGAGAAAATGAGAGAGAATGAGAGAGTGAGAGAGTGAGTTAGTTTATCAAAAAAGAAGTAAATCCAGCATATTTCATCAGAGCCAGCAGTATTATATCTGGTGTAATAAATTGTCTATAATTTGATGTTATCACTGTAGTTGCGCAGTCCTCTCCCGCGCATCCGGTTGTTGACATTAGCAAGAGAAGAAGGCACGCCCCTGGCATTTACTATGGCTTTGTGAGTTAACATCCAGCGGTTACAGCAGCTTGATGGGTCGTGTGGCTCGTCATCTTTCGGATCTGTTTCACCCAATGCAAGATATATATATATGAGAGAGAGAGAGAGAAAGAGAGAGAGAGAGAGAGAGAGAGAGAGAGAGAGAGAGAGAGAGAGAGAGAGAGAGAGAGAGAGAGAGAGAGAGAGAGAGAGAGAGAGAGAGAGAGAGAGAGTGAGTTACATTTTTTGAAATTATCCATGCACCTTGCTTTGCATTTGCTGTAATTTTTCTTTTTTTGACAGGGAACGATGACTGTTATTTGACTGTGTTTCCTAGCATGGAGTGTACCCATAATACATTTAAATTTAGCTGTTTCGATCTTTTAAAATTCATTTTTCTTCTTCCGCTTCGTTTGTTAATCAACAACTGTAATGTATCCAAAATTCAAATATTATAGTTAAAGTTTGTAACTAACAACAACTGTTTTCGATAACCTTATTATGAACAATTGTTACAAGATAAAACCAATCTTGTTTAAAGGGGTTATATAATCGGAATATCTGATTTTGTCTACATACTTTTGCTCTATGTAATTTTTACCAAATGTCAACTTTGATTTGAATAAAATTCAGCCTCTCTCAACTTTATCACCATTATGATAGAAAAATGGCTGTATTAACAGTAATTCAAAAAGCTCAACTTTATTTTTTTTTAATTTTTATAAGCCTATAATGTGTATGCTCCCCAACAGTTTATGATGTTATTTTGTTTGCAATAGTCGTGAAAAATCAATTCTATTGATTTTTTTATATCAATTTTAGAGCATGGTTTGCAAGATACTAATTTCAACTCCCCCCGAAAACTCAACGTACGTAGTTAACTGTGATTATTTAAAAATCTGAGAAAAACTGGCTTTTCCCAGGTGTAACTTTAAAACTAAGCTTTACCACACCAGTAGCTGTGAATGACTAATACAAATCTGAGTGCATACTAACATGTATCACTTTTTTTTTGCATCATATTTCAGATAATGGCTTGTAAACTAACCATCGCCAAACAGTCTCATCCTTTTTTGATTTTCTTCACACCATAAAACAGCATGGCGTTTCAACATAGATTAGAGAGCGTATTCAGACACTAGATTTATGAAGTACAAAGCTTAGACAACAATCAGATGGCTACTCCCTTCCAAGTCATGAGTTCTCCTACGTAACTTGCTATGAAAAAAAGAGCCACGAGAGGTGCACAAAGCGTTGCTAACTTGCCTTCAGTAATTTACCATGACACAGAGACTATTGTCTTTGGAAGCGAACAAGAGAATGTCCTGACAGTGGAATCGAAATTTGCACAATGATAACATCGAGCCAACAGCTTTTACACCCAAGTTGAAATGGTATTTTGTTTACAATTGGAGCAGTATGGAGTACAAGACCTTCAAACTCAAAACTAAAAATTAATTGTTTACAAAACCACAACTTTTTGATAGCTGGATTGGGACCTCATTGTAAAAACTGAAAACCTTTAACTTACAGTCTAGCGACTACTAAGCAACATCTTTGATTTACTGAGTAAGTGAACCCAGAAACTTACCTCATCTTCCATGAACACTTGCAAGACAAGGTGAATAGCATTGAAAAAGGCGTAATAAATATTAAAAAAAAAAAAAAAAACGTTAATAAGGTGAAAAGAAGGCAAAGCAGGAGACAGGGTGCTTTATGTTTAAACCTGCATTGCAAACCTAGAAGGCACTTACGGTGTTAATCAAGCGCCACAGGAGACAACTTAAACTAACAGCGTTTCAGATTTTATGATCAAAGACATGGCCTCTAAGAACCCAAGCACTAGCTCTGGTGTATCTGCAGCAAAGGGCTCGGGAAGTTCAACCGGCGCTGCCCCGCGCATAGCTCGCACTTCCATCCACACCCCGCTCCAGCCGGCCAGCGTCCAAGATCTGAAGGCCAAGTTTGACCAGAGCAAAAAATCTGGCGGGGATTCTAGCACGAGTGGAAGCGGTGGGGCCACTAGCCCGAGACACCAGGCTAAGGGAACTGATGCTGCGGCCTCGGTGGGACTCAATAAGTCAACCTCATCTTCATCCTCAGTGGTGGTGAGTTCATCGTCAGGGTCGAAACTAGCGTCGTCAGGAGTCAGCCTGTCAGGCCTCAGCTCCTCCCTGCAGGCCGCCGCCAATAGGAAAACAGGCTCCGGGACGGTTCAGACCTCATCCTCTTCATCATCTTCCTCAACATCTTCCTCCTCAGTATCGCAGTCTTCGTCTTTGTCGTCATCATCTGGCTTGTCTGCGTCCACAAAGTCGTCCATCGCTCTCACCACCGCGAGGCCTTTTCAACCGCTGTCATCCTCCTCGTCTTCCAAACCTAATGCCACTTTCGCTACAAATTCAGGCAGAAATAGTCCAGTCTTTGGCAAAACAGTCACAAAATCTAATACATCAACCTTATCATCAATATCATCGTCGTCATCGTCTTCATCATCCTCAGCTTCATCGAGCATAGCATCCAAATGGGAACCTAAATCAACAGGTGCTAAGGCATTTAAGAACGAGGCCTCTACTAAGAATTTCTCGAAAGACAAGGAAGGCAGACTTGAACTCCCTGTAACACATGTTAGCAGTTCCGGTAAAGAGATTTCAGGGGGATCTCGAGTCCAGAATAATAACTGGAGCGCGTCTCGAGTTAGTGATACTGGAAACGACGTTAAAAAAGACATCACGGGTTCAAGATACCTCGGAAAAAAGGTTTCAGAGACCAAGGAAGCATTTGACAAACCTTCAGATGTCTCGAGTAAAGTTACAGCTAGGATGGAATCTAATACCAAACCATCTACCCCGAGTCCGCCAGTCCAGAGGACGAAGAAAATTATTGCGAGAGAGATCAAAATTGAAAGGTTAGACTCCGGTGCTCAAATCACGACTTATAAAGACGGTGGTGGTATCGCAGGGATCAACTCTACCACGGGAAAGGCTTCTACCTCTGAGATATCTCAAAAAGGGAAAAACGGCAGCGCAGGTCCTGGAAAAGTTGGCCCAGGGAAGAAGATTATGGAGATCAAAGTCGAGCAGGGAAGCTCCAGTGGCAGGTCTTCCCCGGCCTCTCCTGTATCCACGACATCGTCCACCGGTTCACGACCAGAGCAGGAAAGGGTTCCGGAATTCCGGCAAGTCAAACTTCGGAAGGCAGCACCAGCTAAGGATAAGAACGTCGTCACCAGAGGTGGAACTTCCGCCACGACTGGAGGGGGTCTAGCTGCAATAGAATCTGACGAGAGCAACAAGCGCCTCTCTCGTAAGATAAGCGCCGAACGTTTCGAGCGCCTCATGTTCGACTTTCAGCGCGGAGTCCCGACAGAGGCAGATGCGGACCTCTGCAGGCGCGGCTCGGAGACGGACCACATCGCCCTCCAGGAAAAAGTTCGCGCCATGGCGGCCCGTTCCTCGGGTGGGCGACGTAAGGAAAAATTAGGCGGAGACCAAAATGGCGACGTGGTCGATGGGAACAACGAAGAAGAGGATGTACCCATTATCAACAAGAAGAAAAAGGAAGAGTCCATTTTCACTGAGGGGCTGAAGGTTTCTGACTTCGTCAAGCAGGTGAATAAGCTGAACCCTGGCGCAGAGACTGCACCCCCTCCCAAATGGAAGGTCCAGCGCGCCCAGAGTCAAGCTAGCTCCGCTACCTCTAGCGATGTGGGCACGGGGGACGTCTCTGGCGCCGACAGCTACTACCAAGGGATACCAGGCGAGGATATGCCGAACTTTAGTGATGAGGAGAATATATATGAGAAAGTTATCCAGAGAGGTAAGACCTTGGATGTTTTTTTCTTGTTTCATATTCAGTGCATACATTTGAACGTCTGTTCACATACTTGTGTTGCCTTCATATGAAAGTATAACACGTAGAAGCTTTTTTTTTTTTTTAATGCATCTTGCGAAAATATGGATAACAACACAAAGAGGCTCGCTGTTTGAAAAATTATAGGGGCTGTAGTTCTTCTTCGAATCAATTACAACTTCAGAGGTTTCAAAATTTTTATATGAATTTTTAGGTGCTCAAACCATGTTTGCATGGCGCATGTCATCAGCATTATAACATCCTATATTAGAAATTCTTAATGGATGATCACAACTCGAAATTCTATCAATCATGTCCTTTGCGGTTATAGAAATGGCTCCATCGTGAACTGTTTAATGAAGTTAATTACATGCTCGTTTCTCTTCTCGACAGTTTTCGTGTTGAATGTGATGTGTTGTTTTTTTTTACTTTATTACGGAGTGTACATGAATTGAACAAAACTTTGAAAGAAATTAGGGGCATTTTATCCCTGAGACGCTGAATGCTTTTAAGTATAAATGTGGGATTTTGTGGCTGACTTAATTTTTTTTTTTTAAGTCAGATCTCTCCAGCTCAAGATAAACGCTCTATTTGCTACAGAGAATTAAAAAAATATGCACAGCTTTTAAAAGTAATCGATATGAACGGCGCACCAGACTTGCGCTTAGGACTTGTCGTTCAGCCGGTCTTTGGGAAGTGAAGCTGATTGATGATATAGATAGTGCATAACACGAACCCGGATTTTATAATTAAAAACTATGAGCCCTGCATGTTTTCAAATGCAATTATCTTATTTTCAATTATGCCCTCGTTAATTTTGACTTGTCTCTGAATCAGTGAATGTACATAGAAATTAGAATCGTTGATTTATCTATCTTCAATGAAATCCGCGCTACCTTAATTTTTTGTATTAACTTAAAAATTAATCATATTATAGAATATCTTGATTCTTTTCGCTCCAATCTCCGATGGTCAAATGCACTATTCTTCATTTTTTTTGTGCGTGTCTCAGCGTGTTCGTCTAACAATAAATTGACTTTAGATGTCCTTGTGATCACAGGCTGTTTACTTGTGTTTGGCTGCTTACATATTTGTGGAAAGCTTCAGCCGCATACTTGCAAGCTAACGTTCTTTAATGTGTAACAAACAAAACGGTGCTATTTGGAATCTTTTACTTATCATTGCAGTCAGGAAATCTGGTCATTTGTCGTTACTCTAAGATAAGACTTTTGATTATTGTTGAAATTATTGTCATATTTCTGAAAAGTAGAACCGCTTTCCATGCGTTGGTCTTCTAAATGCATTGTATGCGTAGGTTAGATATTCTGAGAAGTTGCCCAAGTGACCTGTTATAATACATGTATTCTGTTCATTATAGATTTTGGAATGATTATCTGTGCTCGCTATGAAAGAAATGATAGTGAGTTGTTTTTATAATCTCTATCTTTGTTTCTCATATCTTTTTTCTTTTCTTTTGTCAATTGAGATAAATGCAATACATTTTTTGAAAGCTAATACAGAAAATAAAACGGAGCTCTTATTTTTCTTTTTTTTTTTTTCCCTTTTCAATTCGTACTTTCAGTTGTTGCATAGTTTCTAGTTATTGCCTGCTTCACTCAGTGAATGTACTCGTTGTCTAGACTCTTAGAGCTTTCTTCCATCTTTGTCGGCGTTAGCGGGATCCCAGAATGACTGGTTGATTTCGTGTTTGTTTACATTACGGCAAGGACAGGCAGTTAAAAATATCTACAGAGGTTTGGAACTCGTCATACATTGTCATATCTGAAAGCACACTTAATTATAACACAACCGAGAAAGATCTTATTCAGGGTCTTTCTAGGAAATACTACCGGAGCAAAATTTGATTTCGTCGTATATTAAAAAAAAAAAAAAAGTTTAAAGGAAAGCCTGTATGACGCGTGTTGTTTTTGGGCGATCATAATGTATGCAGCAACAGCAACTGTGAACGATTGGGGGAGCTCGCTGATGCTGAAATTCTGACCCATTTTTGTTGACAAATTCGGTCCCGTCGGCGCTTAGAAATTCTGTCATTGATAAGCTAAAACTCTCTCGATGGCCGACCTCACCTTTTGTTCCTTTCTCATTACTTTAAAGTCGAGTTCATTCTGAACTTTATAGCGTTAGCGTTAAAAGATTTAGAAGATGCTCAGTGAAGCTGTTTTAGATGATGATCTTTTAGTCCTTATGCGTTCATTATAGCTCTAGCTATGTTCTATAAAACTACGCCATTAACTGTGACAGACATAAACTCGCGGAAACATAAAAAGAACAATAAATCCCCAATTATTTGGCGGAACAAAGAAAACGGCAGGCAACGCACCGCATAGCGTGCTCAGTGTCCGTGTAAATGTAGCAAGGTGTTCAATTTGTAATTCCTCTTCCAACGTCTTGATGCTTTAGTTCCTCGAAGTTTCTCTTTCCGAGACTTAGTTTGCTCAACTTCTCGCTCAACGACCACAATCTTGTGGCCAAACAGACCAGCAAACAAGAGGTCACACTAACCCGCTGCCAACCCCGGTGTAGCTGGAAAGACCAGGGATTGTAGGAGGTGTTTGTTGTTCGGCGTGTTTGCCAACATGTGTACGAGTTATGGACTTAGGAGTCCACATGCGCCGCTGCGCGGGGGCGTCTTTTTGGTTCCCGTCCTCACTGGTTCCCGCTCAGTCTCCGTCCAAAAGGTTCACAAATATTGCGACTACAGAAACTATCGTCGTTTTGTAGTGGTGATGGCCTTCAAGTTAACTATAAGCTGCTCTAAATTGGAATTATCGCGATCGCTATGTGACATGGCTTCTTCAGAGACTCTCAGGGAAATTAAGAGATGCAACATACAAACATGCAATGTATCTTCATGAAGAATTATGGTTCTTAAACTCATATGTTCTCTATTCTTCTTAAATCATGGGCTTACTTAAGGCATGGATCGGTGGTTGTTCAGTAATGCGTCTACAGAGCATGCAAGATGGTGTTTTGCCAACAATTTCAAGACCTACTCAGATCTTTTAGCTGCTATAGAGTTTCAGCTGTCACTAAAATCTCCCACCCTCCTCCCCCTACTCCCATCTACAGTGTGCTGGGTAATAAGGCTTTGCTACTACTTAGGGTGCCATTCTTGTGACTCTTACCCCAAGGTTCCACTTTCTTAATTCTTTTCCACTCTCGGTCTTTGCCTTTTTTTTTTCCTATGAAGTTTCTCAACCTAGGCGAATTCTAATTTGATACCAGATTTGCACATATACTAAATCCGTTTCAATCAGTTTTTCCGCTATTTTCCCCTTCTGTAGCGGGTTGGGGGAGTTGATAATGCTATAGCCTTTACATGCGCTCAAAGCCAGCTTCTAAACACCTCTAGGTATTACCTTCTCTAACCTTTAGCCAACACTCTATAATAGGTCTGTGTTAAAGGTTAGTTGTTACAAAGCTGTCGAACATTAACAGAACTTGTGTGCGTGTTTAGGGATGTGCTTATGAGCGATTTTTCACTGCGACCTTTCTAACCTTCCGTTTCTTTTCTTTTCTTTCTTTCTTTTTTCTTTTTTTCTTTTTTTTTTAATGAACCGGTTTTCAGGTCAAGGTGCATATCAGACTGAGAGTGTGAAGGGAAAAAACAATTCTTCTAATTGTACCACTGAATCGGTGGTAAACATAAAATCTGGGACTCTGTCTTGTCTCTTTCAGCACTTCATGGATAATTCCTCAATATTTCCTGTAATTGTGCTCCATATGATCTACTATGTGCATCGGCTACTGTTCAAATGTTTCACATTGTTCTCAATTATTCGGTCTTGATAACAATTTTTTTTAGTTGAAAAATTCAGTCTTGTCTCTCTCGCGGTCACGACACACCTGTAATGAAACTATTGGGGCGCTTCAACCACAACCACGGACATCATTGGGTCTCGAACCGGCGAGACATGGCGTCGTGAGTTTGCGCGTGCCTAGTGCGGGGTTGAGTATGAAACTTCTCAAAGTTGCTACTCTCATCATCCTCACTACAAGTGGTAGTTATAGGTTCTCAGCAAAAAAATTGCTCAACTAAGATGGCGATTTTCCAAATTTTTTTTAGTTTTGTTTTGTCTTTTAAATTCGAATGAATTTTTTCATAAAATTGAAAATTTTGAATATTGGTTTATATCATGAGGAAGAATGTATACAAATGTATATCAGTTATTACCTGTCTAAGAACAAAGCTATGGCATAGTTTACATGTTATTTGCTCCAACGCCCTATTGAAGTAATAAAGATTAAGTCTATGAGTAACGCTGTTGTTATGACGGCTAAAATTGTCTATTGATTGATATGTTTAATATATAGACTGGGCGACTGATTAGAGAGAAAAACAATGTAGGCGTTGTCACGATATTTTAATGATTGACATATTTCTACTTCAAGAGCCAATCTGAAAAAAAATTAGAGGTCTTCGAGTGTGAGAAGAGTCTGGAAAATACAGACATCAATGATGTAACTGCGGGGGCGGGGTTAGTTAGGGACTGAGTCAGCGAGAGAGAGAGAGAGAGAGAGAGAGAGAGAGAGAGAGAGAGAGAGAGAGAGAGAGAATGAATGAATGAATGAATGAATGAATGTTTACAAAAGAGAAACACCACGTTTGTAGCTTATCTAAGAGCAAGAGCGAACAGTGTGTAAGGCATGCACACGTATAAAGGTGAATGGCTAACTGGAAGACGCCATAACTAAACATGACGTGTCCTTGACAGGTGCGTGGTGTAAATACTAATAGACTGGTCAGGTCCGCTTGACACCTGTTGCTGGGTCATCTAATTAGCACCGCCACGATCCGTCTATCTCAGGTCTCGCTGGTGTCTTCATGTCAGGGACTGGACAATGAGAGATAGTTCGGGATCGATTAGCTGCTCTCTCTCTCTATCTATCTATCTCTCTCTCTATCTATCTGTCACTCTGTCTCTCTTCTCTCTCTCTCCATCTATCTATCGATCTCTCTGTTTCCCCCTCTTTCTCTGTCTGTCTCTGTTTCTGTCTGTCTGTCTGTCTCTCTCTCTCTCTCTGTCTGTCTCTCTCTCTCTCTCTCTCTCTCTCTCTCTCTCTCTCTCTCTCTCTCTCTCTCTGAGTGTCTCTCTTCATCCCAACCTCCTCCTCCACCTCCCTTGATGATTTAGCACTCTCACATAGATTTATGCACAATTATAAAAAAAACCCTGCACTTATATTTCTCTACAAACGAACGGACATTGAAAACTAAAGAAGTGCAATAAGATGAGATGATTTTTTTTTTGATTCATCAGTAAAAATTGAACGAAAGTCTCTACAAAGCACAAGGCATTCAAAGTGAAAAAAAAAATTCGTTTCACCCTTCGGATGAGCTTCCTGCTTACTTGGACGTACCAGCAGATATCGATGCAGCTCTATAAAAATCATTCTTGTATTTTTAAACCATAGTCGGGAATTGTGTCCCTTTTTCAATTATTAGGAGCACACAATGAATGCTGGATAGCTTTTTGTTCAATCACAAAAAAAAAATCGCGGCGGAAAGGCAATAAAACAGCTAAGGCAATAGAGCTTCAAATGATATCGCCTCGCCATGTTCATGATGCTGTTATAAGCTTATCTAGCGACCAGTTTGTGTTTGTGTCCATCTTGTGTGTTCACCCGCAGTCATGATCTTATCGTGTGACGTCGGTGGGGATGACGAGACAAAGCTCCAGGTTGTGATCATACCCTCCTAAGGTAGCATTTACGTGAGCCGGTTAATTCCCCTTCCCCACAAACAGCGATTAAACGAAGAGAAAAAAAAAGAAAGAAAAATATTGGCACGACTCACTATTTTTAATATTCGAAATTTTTTTGTTGATATTTTGTTTTTATTTATTTGTTCCCACTGCCGTTCTCCCCCTGCATTCCCTAACCTCCTCTTTTTCTTTCTTTCTTTCTTCCTTTCTTGCTCTAGTTGTTGTTGTCGTTCTTTTTCTTCTTCTTCTTTTCTCCTTCTTCCTCTGCCGATATCATTCTGTAGGGTTTGAGTGTTTACACTGATAAAACTGACGCGGGTTAGGATCTTATCTTTTCAGTTTCAATTTCTTCGACGGGGCTGATGTTTGATACCAGATTATGTTGTAGTGTGGTCTGATGCAAAAGGTCTGAAATCATCGTTATGTGCATGAACTATAAAAAAAACTGTAGACAATTCTTCTTCTTTTTCTTAGTCGTCGTCATCGTCGTCGTCGTCGTGATCTTCGTCTTCCTTTTCTGAAACCTCCCCCCTGTTCTACTCTTACTCCTAGGGTTTTTTTTTTACTTCGCCACAAGTAGTTGACCAACCATGTTCAAAGCAAATTTTGCGCATTGCATACCGGTGAGACAGTCACTTATCTCTCTCTCTCTCTCTCTCTCTCTCTCTCTCTCTCTCTCTCTCTCTCTCTCTCTCTCTCTCTCTCTCTCTCTCTCTGTTCACAACAGTTTGCGATCTCCTTTTATCTGTGGTCTAATCTCAGTCGTCTGTATGATCACCATTTCTCCCACGCACAGTTAAGTGGAGATAGGTTTGTTTTCTAGGAATCTAGTGTTGTCCTGCTGATAATGGCCGGCCTTGCTGAAAGCACATACACAAATACAACTTCTTAATATACCGCATGAAACCTCTTTACCGGTATTAATATGGACACTATTCTACATGTATTCATATCACATGGACATAAATATACTCACCCACATTCTTATTACAGTAGAGGAATCCACAGGAAGGTTTGTTGCTCTAGGTAGACTAATGTCCCCTTGGAGTCTCTTAATTATATATTATCATTCTGAGACGCTCTTGTCAAACTAAGTTCAAAGCTGCTGAGATGAGTTCCAAAGAGAAGTAATACCAAGGTCTCGCCGTTTGTTTGTTGTTGTTTTAGGTCTGTTTATTATTTTTATAGTTTTTAACTAATTTTCTTCAATATCTTCATACTGACCATGGGTGGTCAATTTTTTTTTTACCGTTTTGTTGTTGTTGTTGTTGTTGTTGTTGTTGTTGTTGTTAGTAGTAGTAATAGTAGTAGTAGTAGTAGTAGTAGTAGTAGTAGTAGTAGTAGTAGTAGTAGTAGTAGTAGTAGTAGTAGTAGTAGTAGCAGTAGCAGTAGCAGTAGCAGTAGCAGTTGCAGTAGTAGTAGTAGTAGTAGTAGTAGTAGTAGTAGTAGTAGTAGTAGTAGTAGTAGTAGTAGTAGTAGTAGTAGTAGTAGTAGTAGTAGTAGTAGTAGTAGTAGTAGTAGCAGTAGCAGTAGCAGTAGCAGTTGCAGTAGTAGTAGTAGTAGTAGTAGTAGTAGTAGTAGTAGTAGTAGTAGTAGTAGTATGTGTGTCTGTGTGTGTCGCAGCAATCTCATCCTCCTGACTCTCTAGCCGTGTAACATTCAGACGTAAATTTATTCCATGACTTGGAGAAATTGTAGGGTATGTAGTAGGAATGCTGCGATGCTTTGATGCTTTTTTTCTTCTTCTTCTTCTTATAAATCGGAATATGGAATAATGTCAGAATGGATTGTTCGGTTGATTCAAGTCTGAACGGTACTCTAGCAATGAGCCTTTGATGTATATACCCCCTACTCCTCCCACCTTGCCTCTTTTCTCCCTTCATCATCATCATTATCATTGTAAAACTTTGTGGCGTCTCATTGGTTGAGATCCCCATTTATAATGTAACGGGCTCGCAAAAAACACCCTTTGTAGAAACCTGTCTTTCATTGCTGCAATACAGTTTTTGTGCGAGTGGACATCATTAATATGATTTCAAGCAAGCTGGTACGGCGCAAGGCCTGATAATTATTAAAAAAAAAACGCCTCAAAGAAAGCGAACACTAGTTATAAAATTAGACGGTCATAGTTCATGCCAAACACTCAAATTTGTAGCCACGATAGAGACTGAGTATTTTGTGCAAGGCTGCTTGTTATAGTTTGCAAACTGAAAAAAAAAAATTGGAAATGGTAGAGAAGACTATATTACATAAACAACACTTTTTTGTTGTTGTTGTTTTCGGCTGTTTCGCCTTTGGTAACATGGTGGATATCTAAATGGAACTCTCGTTAAAAAAAGTGCCATTGTTGTCTGGTCCATCGATGACAGACGCTGCGACTGGCAGTTTGGACTGAGTGTTGGGAATGTCAGTAAGTGGGCTACTTACAGCAGACAAGATCATGTATGGATTGAGGAAGAAGTCTATGTGGGACAAAGTTTTATTTCTGAAGTAATTCCTGATACTCTGCTTCACTTGTTGATGATCCAGAGATAATGAAGCTATTGTCTTGAAGAGATGGCATTGCGGGAGATTATTTTCCGTGCACGAATTAATTTTTTTTCCGTGGAGCAGACTATTGATCATTGATGTTAATAAAATATTTATGTTAAATGGCCTTAGTCTTTCAGTCTAATAAAGGGAAGGTATAGATGCACTTTCTCTATCAAATACTGTGAAAGTCAGACTGAGAAAAGGAAAAAAAAAGGGGGGGGGGGGGGTGGCACTTGTAGAGGAGAGTGTGGGGAATTTCTAGTTATCTCTCTTCATTTATATATCATGTGTATGTTTGTGTACTTTCTTTTAATTTATTTGTTGTGGTTGTGGCAGCAACAGCATCGTCAGAAAAAAAAAACCAAAAACAACAAAACAGCTGATCATCAAAAGGTTAATTTGGCCTACTGCAATACTCCCGCTAGTCGTGCCCTTTTGTCTATGTGTTAGCTTTACACTTGCTTAGCGAAAAAGTGACAGCTATTTTGGTTTCAGTCAGCAGTGTCATGTCCTCCTATTGAAGGAACTTGTCACAAATACTGCACATTGTGTGTGTCATTATGTCAAGCCGCCGAGCTACCTCGGCCAGTCTAGGATAGGGATAGGGTGACATTCCTATCCAGCCAGTTCAACAGTTTTTCATCTTTAGCCATGTTGACCGCTTGACCGCGTTAGATGGATGGCCTGGACAATTGACAAGATCAAAACCCCGAGAGGTCACGGAGGGATAATGTTGGCGACAGGCTTACATGTGTGTGGTCAGCAGAAAGATCACGATCACCTGCAACATACCAGTCTGTCAGGGCCAGGGGAGGGAGGGAGCGGGGTGTGTGTGTGTGTGTAGAGGGGGGTTGGTGGGGTTGGCAGTGATATCTAGGGCTGATAATTATGATTGTTCTATTCTGCAATTTGCTTTTATATTTGACGAACCAGGTCTTACCAGATGGCAGTTTGATTTTGGTGCAAGATTTCCATCGTTGCTGTTGCTTTAATCAATTTTTTTTAATCATCTTACGGTGAGTGCATATAACATTTACTGGATACAAGCAGGAAGGAAACATTTATTATAGAGACGTATGTTTGTCAGTGTTCTAGGGTTATAGGGAAGCAGGATAAATTATACATAAACAGACCTTTTCTAAGCGTGGAATTGTGACGCCATAGTGATGAAAACTGGAGTAGCCTTCTACAGATATGCCTTATTGAATTGTATAGTAAGAACCTATGATTCGACGATTAAAGCTCTCATAATCTACTGTTTTTATTGTGAAAAATCTGTACGCGCCTAGAGCATTTTATTTAAGGTGATATACGGCGCTTTATAAATGGTTATTATTATTATTATTATTATTATTATTATTATTATTATTATTATTATTATTATTATTATTATTATCATTATTATTATTATTAATAATTTGGTATGAAAAGCAATTTTCAAAATTTTTCTGCGTCCAAACAGTGACATCCCATTTAAAATCAGTGTTGTACAAAGATACTGGCTGTGTTATTGCTGTTAATATTCATTCTTCGAAATCGTGAAAAGTTTATTGTGTTTCAATGGTTGAAGGCCTAAGACGAGAAAAAGATGATTAATGTAGACTGCAATATGCGAGGAGTAATTTCTTTCACGTTCATCCAAATAAGAACCCTATAACGTATCGAAACAACAACTTTGATTTTAAAGAACTAAAGATCCTCTTTCCACGGGTAGGTAAAACGGCTGAATTAAAAGAAAACATTTGCAGGCGCCACACGAATTTTTCTTGAACAATTAGATAAACAAGCTTCAAGCGGCCGTAATTGAATTAAGATCAATGATTTAATCTTTTTATGTGTCCAGAAAATAAATCACCACTTCCAATTTAAATTTTTATTTTTAATGTTTTTTCTCTAAATGTTTATAAGATTATCTCTATTAGATTGGTCAACCAGCCCTAATACCGCAGTAGAGAGTATTCCTCGACCTATTATTTTAATTTTTATCTTTAATGTTTCTTTCTATAAATGTTTGTAAGATTATCTCTATTAGATTGGTCAACCAACCCTAATACCGCAGTAGAGAGTATTCTCTCGACCTATTATTTTTTTCATTATCATTTCAGTACCTTTATTTGATCGAGGTAAGTCTAAATAACTCAAATTTAGTTTATTCAGTTCAGATTCCTTTCTATGCATGACCTATTGCGGAATAACAGCACCGACACGCAGAATACATGAATGAACAATTACAATAGATAAAACCTTATTGGGATAGATTCTCCTTCAAGGGTGAAGGAGCAAGGCCGCGTCCACAATGTAGACTTGGTTAAAAACTGTGTGAAAGTCCTCCCTGTAGAAGCACGATCTGGGTCTTGATTGAAATCAGTGTGTAAAGGTGTCTCTGCCGGAACTGGGACTAACTTAGGAGACCTCAAATAAAGTTGAGTCCCCCTAGTTTCAACCTAAACCTACCACTCTAGGGGTTTTTATCTCTGCGGCCTCCAGAATGACGTACGCTTCACCTTGAGGTTTAGCCTGGTTCCTAGTGTGTTTCGCGCGACACTATTTGCTAATAATTGCTAACCTTCTCGATTGTAAAGTATAATACACAGTAGCATGAAGTGTGTAGTGCGACAGAGCAGTATCTGGTCTTGCATACTACATCGACATTGCGGTGTGTTGTAAGTAGTCAGTGACTTATAGAGCAAAACTTCGCATTTTAAAGAGAACAGTTCCTTTGGATTCTCAAGGTTTACTTGACATTGTGGATTAATCAACGTCGCTGACTTCAAACAGGTTTGTGGCAATGTTGTGAAGCCTGCTACATTCATCATCCTGAGTTAAATCTCCCTGGACCTGGTTTAATCTCGAGCCCTTTTACATAGAGTGCTAATTTAGTTGGGTCCTTGTTCGTGCCTACTTCTTTTTCTTCCTCTTCTTCTTCTTCTTCTTCTTCTTCTTCTTCTTCTTCTTCTTCTTCTTCTTCTTCTTCTTCTTCTTCTTCTTCTTCTTCTTCTTCTTCTTCTTCTTCTTCTTCTTCTTCTTCTTCTTCTTCTTCTTCTTCTTCTTCTTCTTCTTATTCTTCTTCTTCTTCTTCTTCTTCTTCTTCTTCTTCTTCTTCTTCTTCTTCTTCTTACTCTTCTTCTTCTTCTTCTTCTTCTTCTTCTTCTTCTTCTTCTTCTTCTTCTTCTTCTTCTTCTTCTTCTTCTTCTTCTTCTTCTTCTTCTTCTTCTTCTTCTTCTTTTTCTTCTTCTTCTTCTCCTTCTTCCTCCTCCTCCTCCTTCTACTGCTGTTGCTGCTGCTGCTGCTGCTACTACTACTACTACTACTACAACTACTACTACTACTACTACTACTACTACTACTACTACTACTACTACTACTACTACTAATATTGCTGCTGCTGCTACTTCTACTACTACTTCTACTACTACTGCTGCTGCTGCTGCTGCTGCTGCTACTACTACTACTACTACTACTACTACTACTACTACTACTACTACTACTACTACTACAACCACTACTATTTTTCTTTTACAAATACAACAACTAGTACTGAAAGAAATCTCCAACCTCTGCGGCGAAGACTAGTCTGGCTTAAGCCAAAACATCCCATCATAATCCGATCTCCGAGATTCGATCGTGTGACACCCTGTAATGTAAGGCGAGAGCACTATCAACTGAATTCTTTAGGTCTCTCTTTAGTTTCAGCGCGAAGAAAGCATTTCGTTCGGGACCTACCCATTCCAGTGGACGATGGAGATTTTTAAATTGAGATTTGGCAATGATTACCGCGCCGGAGTTGACTTCATGATTGTACAGATATTATGCCAAGCTGTTCTTTCCCTCTGGGCAACATCTGTGGCCGTAGGATAGATATTTGGATCTGCATCGGTGGCGATGCATAAGGACTCATCTCATCATGCTTCTCTATGAAGAAACGCTCTGACTCTCCGACTCTCTCTCTCTCTCTCTCTCTCTCTCTCTCTCTCTCTCTCTCTCTCTCTCTCTCTCTCTCTCTCATTCTCACTTGTGGCTGCACTGGCTTTCTTTGACTTGTTCTAACGAGTTCAGAATACAAAATAATAAACACCAGTTAATGCACTATAAAGTGGATCCTCTGTCATACCATAGGCGTTATGCCCTTTTTCCTATTTTGGCATAATTCACGCCCCTACCCACACAGACGCGCACGCACACATCTCCTAGCTACTCGCAACCCCAACACACCGGATGATTGATACGACTCTAATCTTGGACATCCTGCTACACAAGACTGGACGCCCAGTGCTCCACGCAGACAGCTCTCCATCCAAGCTAGACTGCTACCCCCAGCCGTTTTCACACTTCTGCAAAACTATAAATTACCACTTGGTTCTCCGTCCTACAGTCTTTGTCTCAGACCTGCCATGATGAGTATGACATGCACCATAATTCATGAAAATATCGTTTCCTTGTGAGACTCAGAGAAGAACTTAGGAGACGTTAAACACTCTGGAGTTACGAGTGTATTGATCTCCTTCTAACTTGGATTTCTGTGGGCTGCTTCTAATTCTGGCGATCATCCTAGACAGCCTAATCTTCCATCACAGCACCATGGCTCAGATATGCCTCCTCCCTCTTACCCCCCCCCCCCCCTTTTTTTTTTTTTAACCACACACACACACACACTTACACACATTTATTGCTGCAATTTCTCGCCTCCATCCCAAACAAGCCAAGCCCGTCCGCCCCCCTCTCCCTCTCTTCCGCGCCTCCTCTATCCAGTACATGCCACACTCCCCCACCAGATTCCGTTCACTATAATTACCGCAGCTATTGATCTCTTACCATCACTCAGTCAGTGCGACCTTGTGCTTGGTGTAGCCTTGGTTTATCTCGTGTTGCTATAAATTGAATAGCAGCGACGCAACGCAGTGTCTAGCCTGTTCACACACACATTTACACATCGATTATTTTTCCTGAATATTTTGACCTAATGTATCTAATCCTGCCTGATGTATTTTGATTTTGAAGTTTTAAACCTCGAGTTTGCAGGGTTAAAGGGGTCACTGAGCCTGTCCATAACCGCTTTTGCCTTGCTCCGTGTGTAAAACTGCACAGTCAATTACTGATTCACTCTTTGAAGCAATCAATCAACCGCCCTTGTTGTTTGAAAAGTGCACCTTTATCTTTTTCTTTTCTTTTGGTAATATCACCTCACTCATTCTTGCCTTCTGATTTTCTCACTCACGCCCCCTACCCGTTTCACAAGTACTATCTCTCTTGCTAAGAGTTAGACATGACGCTAGCCAGGCGCAGAGCCATGGTCCATATATTGATACCACAGAGCAAACAGTGGAAACCACTTACTGCCTGTTAGCTGGAGTAACAGGGAGCCTTTGTTTTCAGCACTCGCTCGTAAATCCAGACAATACAGGGGATTCAAATACATGTATGCCAGGCCAGGTTAAATGAAGTTTGCTTCACGTTTTGATTGCAGTGAAAGCACGGGTGATCGTTTCAGAACCGCCGCCTTTCTATAATCCACGGGTTCGAGACCCACATCAATTTTGGACGAGTATCGGTGGATAACAACGATATCAATCTAATTTGATTTCGTGCTTCATTTTTATGGAACATAGTGCTCGACGTCGACGTTGCTGATATATGATAAATCACGAGGCTGGATAGTAGTCGAAAAGGTATATATGAGTTAATTGAACGGTTATTAAATCAATACGTATCGATAACATTGGTTGTTTATTTGATTATTAATATTTTGAAGTTGTCCGTGTACCACAACAAGATGATTTCATATCATTTCAGCATATCAGACTAGCCCCCGTCGGGCTGGACGGAGCTTTAAAGATGAAGCCTCCAACTCGCCCACTGATGGTGTAGGGGTCCAACTAGCAACAAAATAAAAATAATAATAACAATAATAATAATAATAATAATAATAATAATAATAATAATAATAATAATAATAATAATAAATAAATAAATAAAAATAAAAACTTTCGTTCGCTGCAAATATCATGGCGGGCTTCTGGTCCCACCGCCACTAGCGCTCCATTGAGAGAGGAAAAAAAGTTTCCGTGTTGTCTCTCAGTTATTTTTCCCTACTAAACGTTCCCTAGTTTTTTTGTGAATTTTTTTTTTTCATAGCACGATGCAAAACATTGACCTTGTTTTTATGAAGGTTACGTAGATTTTGCATAAAGCGCAACAGCTGAAATAACCTCGCAAATGAACAATTTTGACAAAATTGTACACACACATTCACATGACAAAGAGAGAGAGAGAGAGAGAGAGAGAGAGAGAGAGAGAGAGAGAGAGAGAGAGAGAGAGAGAGAGAGAGAGAGAGAGAGAGAGAGAGAGAGAGAGAGAGAGAGAGAGAGAGAGAGAGAGAGAGAGAGAGAGAGAGAGAGAGAGAGAGAGAGAGAGAGAGAGAGAGAGAGAGAGAGAGAGAGAGAGAGAGAGGGTACAGGCAGACAGGACGGTACAGAACTAGATATACAATAAGTTATTTTTTTTTTAAAAGAAAGATTTATCTGTGAAAGTTTTCACCGGAGATGTTACTGGGAAATCTTCGGGGGGTATTTAAAGGTTTTAGTACGTGTTTCAAGGACAGCCAGTGACTCTGGATTTGTCCAAACTGCAGAGACTTTGCGACGTGGACTCGAAATTTGCTCAGTCGCTGCTTGCCTGGCGGAAGACCATTTTGGTGCGCACAATAGAAAAGATGAAAATCTTAAAACTGCTTCATTGAAGATGAGCTAGTTATTTTGAGCAGCACCGGTCCCTGCTGCTTTCACAACAGGTTTGGTTTATGTGTACTTCTCTTATGAGAAATTCGGATCGATTCTTGGAGTCCACACAGCAGACAGTTTGATGATCTAGTTGTAAACCTACACAGACGCTGCTGCGTCCATTATCTCAAGCCATAGCGAGACTCGAGCCCAACGTTCTTTATTCTCGACTCGGTTTCAGTCGGCGGTGCTGCTTGTGAGGGAAGGTGGAAGTGGGTGATTGAGTTGAGAGAGAGAGAGAGAGAGAGAGAGAGAGGGAGGGTGGGAGAGAGAGAGAGAGAGAGAGAGAGAGAGAGAGAGAGAGAGAGAGAGAGAGAGAGAGAGAGAGAGAGAGAGGGAGGGATGGACAATCAGACATACTGAGAGAGACAGAAGAAGGGGGGGGGGGGGGCGCACTGAGAGAAATCAATAGATATTCTTAACGTCTTGAAAAATTCTCAACAAAAGCAAACAAAATCAGAGCATGTAGAACAATCAAAGTGGAAGAAAAAAGATAGTTGAGAATAAGAGAATGCGAGCCTGTGGCCCTCGAAATTCCATGCTATTGACACTAGCAAAATATGGCGACAAATAGCTCAGGGCCAGGATCTAGAAAGCCTCTAGTGATTGGAGAGCTTCTGTGGGAGATGATTACTCCCCGAGTAGGATGGCTATCGGGTTTAGGGAGATGTCTCGGGGATCACTCGGCCTTGCTGGACACTGGTCAGTAGGCGTTGAACCCGGTTTTTAGAACAGAGTTAACTTCCTGTGCAGTATATGACATCTGTTCAGATCTTTCTGCAATGCAGGCAACAGTGCTCAAATACTTTGGTGACTATTACAAATAAACTCTCTTTAACTGAAAAAAAGGGTCAGTCAAAATTCAATTGTAAAACCTGGTTCCCGAGTTTAAATTTTGCAAAGGATATTTTGCTGGAGATAGATCCAGATAGGTAAAGGCAAATATATCTATACTGAAACAAAAATGTATTATTTAATTCAGAAGAACTGTGTTTAAAACAGTCACTTTGTTCTACTTAATCAGCTTATCGAACTTGACTTTACAGGTTTAGGATTTTACATATTCAAGTGACACTACACTTTAGGATGATGCGAGCTATTTCAGTTTTTGTCAGTAAAGCATAATATTCTAAAGACCACAGTGTCTTCACTTCATGACTTCTTAACACTTGCCAGGTTTTCCATGGGCATTTTTCTTTGTCAAGAAATGAGTCATACAGGGAAAAGAGGAATAGGGAGTTTGGTGCGAGCAATTTGATCTGCTAACCTAGATGTATAAATGATTTTATCTGAAGCGTCCGGGACACAATCTTCCTCCAGAATCCCTCAGTTTCGAGGGGACGTAACTATCGTGAAAGATGGGAAGCAAAAACATTTATAAGAGAAAAGGGGAGAAATTGAGGGGTGGAGCTAAGATACATGCTGACAGGCTGGTCGATATCTGGTTTGGTATTTATGGAATGGAATGTCGGAGACTGTTAGAAAAATTCGACGAGAAATGAATGTGGGTTATCATGATTCGGAAATCCAACTGTTTAGAACGACTTTGCTTTCTCAATTCGAAAAAAGAAAGCAGTATCTTCGTCATGCGTCTTATACTGACAGTAAGTATGCGACTGCTCTTTGTATCAAAACGTAAAAAAACGAGACTCAATATGGGCTGTATTGGGGTTATAGAAGTTGATGACTGGTGATGCACATAATGCATATATTTATAACATTTTTTTTTTTTAACTGACTCACGAGTTATACAGGGTTTAAAACAAAATCTTTTCTAGAATCTATAACAGGGAACCTTTCATGTCCCACAGCTTTAAAAATGAGAAAGTAGATGAGGGGAGATGGTCGATATCTTTCAAACCCGAGTTGTTCATAAAAAAAAAAATACAATAAAAAATCGCTGTTCTCGTGAAAATTATTTTTCTTGTCTCTGTGTGGGGAAAATTGAAACTCCTCCTAGGCCTGCCCCCCTCCCGTCCTACCCTTGAGACCTGAATGATGTGCATGTCTGGGATTAATAGCTCTGTCGCTTTAGCAGCTTCATCCCTCATGTCAAGAATGTTCTGCTGGTGTCTAATGATTGGCGCCCATACTATAACAATCTCTGCCTGTCTACCACCCCTTCTCTGCCTCTGTTGTGTCTAATGATTGGTGCCCATACTATACCATCTTTCTCTCTTTCCACCATCCCTTCTCTGCCTCTGTGTCTAATGTTTGGAGCTCATACTAAAAGAATCTCTGTCTGTCCACCATCCCTTCTCTGGCTCTGTGTCTAATGTTTGGAGCTCATACTAAAAGAATCTCTGTCTGTCCACCATCCCTTCTCTGCCTCTGTGTCTAATGTTTGGAGCTCATACTAAAAGAATCTCTGTCTGTCCACCATCCCTTCTCTGCCTCTGTATCCAATGATTGGCGCCCATACTATACCATCTCTCTCTTTCCACCATCCCTTCTCTGCCTCTCTTGGATATTGTATGAAACAGTTCTTTCTTTACTAAAGCCCTTGTTCTTATTAACATTTTTTTTTTTTTGGTTACTAAACTTGCATCTCTCCACATCCTTATATTAATGAAAGGGATACAAGATTAAAAAAAAAGATAAACCGGAAACAAATTTCTGAACCCGAAGGAATTTGTCCTTGGCACTATATAATTTAGCAAACTGGTAAACTCAAAAATTCCAAATTCTGCTACTCATTGTCTCTCCTCCTCCGCTCTCTCTCTCTCCCCTCCCCATCTTCTTCCACCCTCACTCTACCTATTATTTCGATGAACAGCCGCCTCTTGAGGTCAGTCGAGCTCCTACTTGTGTCGCGGCACAAGCGGGATCAAATCTTCCTTCTATCACATAAACCTTAAGGTGTGGACCGTAAAAACAGTAGGTAAGTGTGCTTTCACTCGCCTGTCACTTCTGGGCGATAATTTTTTGGAACAAGTTTTAAGGAAAAAAAAAGTAGGATACGTAAGTACAACATAGTTGATGGAATGTAAGAGAATCTCAAAGTTTATTTCACTCGAGCACCTTTTAGCTGCAGTTAACATCTTCATCGCCATAGTAATATTTTTTCCGCTCTCCTGAGCATGGAAAAAAGTTTGTAATACATACATGTACATCTCTCTTATTCTTATTCTTAATCTCTCTATGAACGGTCTGAATTCAATTAAGTCCTCTAAATAGAATCCCATAATCATGGCACCACTAATTGGGTATTTAATGATCCATGATGCTGCTATAAAAATGCTTGGTTGTGATATTTAATGGTTTGTATATATGTAACATGTTAGTTATACCTGCCTTTTATGAAGGAAGAAAAGTTTTAAAGTGTTTGTGGATGTGTGGGTGTAGTTGTGGAGTGAGAACGCCACAGTAAGTGTGAAAAACTCTAAAAAGGAGAATTGGCGTGTGAAAGCTTTTGAATTTTTAAGTCTGAGTGACAGATTCTTCCTTTCGACATCAAAATTATACCTCACATAGGACCGTGAGCAAAGAGTATGTGGATTAATTGCTCAATAAATAGATGAATAGAGGCAGAGTAGGAGACAGGCAAGCAGACAGACTTGCGGAATGAGAAAGAGAGAAAGAGACAGTCAGAAAGATAGACAGTTCACATGATTCTGAATGGGGCAGAATTAATGTGTCCTGTCCTCGCATGCTGGGAGGACGCGCAGATTAAAACAGTGCAGACTGTCAGACCTTGAAGCTGTATTGATTATCTGTAAGGGACACAGTTGGTTCTAATGGGCTTTAGGGCCAACATAGTAAAATTGATGGGAAATAAGGATAAAAAGTGTCTTTGCTTTTTTTTTGTTTTCGTTTACATTTTCATTTTCGAATAGATATAAATTGTTCTTTGTTTGCGTTTCATTTTCGCTCCTCTGGATTCTTGATTGATGCTCAATGGCATATTAACATTTTTCTTGCCATGGATATCGTTCCTGTTGCCCATGATTTTGGTCCTGTCGTTGTTGTTTCTTTCTTATTTTTGCTTTTCTTATAGAATCTGATTGTGTTTACAGCATGTGGCGTGGCAGAATCGAGTCTCATCTCTTGAGCTCCTCTATTCCCCAAGGAGACATATTTGATGAGTTGTAGTGGTGAAAAGCATCTTATTGTGGGTGAGCTGAAAGCAAAACTCCCACGCAAGAGTACAGCAAATATATGCGGTGTCGTTCCATTCACATTTATGCCGTAAATTCTGATTGCGGCTCTTTTCTTCCTCTACCATCTCTCAAAATTGCTGATATGGTGAACTGGGCTAAGAAAATTCTGTTATTTTTTTTAACAATATTCTTATCGTTTCCATGAGGACTCAATCATGGCTGCGGTACTCTCGAACTAGGTTTTTGTATTTTCTACTTCTGTTCTTCAGCTCATTTTGTCATCTTGGTTTCATATAAATCATATGATCAGTTTCTTTTGAGTGGACTTGTTTGTGTTACTCCATTATCCTCTTAAGGCATCTATTAAAGAGATTATCAGCAGCTTATTTTTACAACCCAGACCATTGAACATAGTTTCCCTCAAAGAGGCCAGTACCTCCTGTAAGCTATAGATCGCTGGGGAAACCAGGCCGAGATTAGAACCTGGAACCCCCTGGGTTTGGTGGTCAAGGTCCCTAGCAAGTGAGCACCTATCAGCTAAATCATGCGAGAGGTCTTACATTCAATGAGAGTATTTTTCCAGCCCTTCCTCTTCCTCACATAATTTCCCCTTGAAATCAGACCTACCAACGCTAAGTCTTTTTTACCCGGCCAAAATGCAAATTGATGCCTTCCTCTCCGTCTATAATAAGGGTGAGCGAGAGAGAAGTCTTCATTGAGGAAATCGGATGCCTTTAAAATGAAATTCATTTCGTTTCTTTTCTTTCAAGAGTAAAAAGGTTGGGCACTAGAATGATGTTGGGTAAGAACGATCTCTCCCCCCCCCCCCCAGGGCCTATGTTAAATCAATAGTAGACTCACATTTGTCTGGACATCGACTTTGTCGCGTGGACTTGATAGTGTGAGTTAAACTCTTGGTTTAGTTTCCACAACCCACAAAGTCCCTGACCACTCCATGCAAGCCCCATCCTTTATCTGTATTTCTCTCTTGTCTTCCTCTTTTACCCCCTCTCCTCCCTCCTCCTCCTCTCTCTCTCTCTCTCTCTCTCTCTCTCTCTCTCTCTCCCTAGCTTCCTCCCTCCGTCTTCCTGGCTTTTTCATTGGCATCTCTTCATCCTTGCTATTTCTCTCTGTCTCTCACTCTGTCTGTCTGTCTCTCTCTCTCTCTCTCTCTCTCCCTCCCTCCCTCTCTCTCTCTCTCTCTCTCTCTCTCTCTCTCTCTCTCTCTCTCATATTTAACTTTTATCACCACCGCCTTCGTTCGCTCTTATTTTTTCCTGTTACCCTCTCTCTGTCTACTGAAATAACATGACTCATCTCGGACCAGTCTTTGCCCTTCAACTCCCTGTGGGTGGCCTCTGGTGTCTCTATTTCTTTTCTCCTCTTTTTTCTCCCTTCGTGTCTAATATAGGACCCTGATTCAGTCTGTCTCTTTGCATAATTTATAATTATCTAAAACCGATTCATCTGTTTTCTGTCTTTATAACGATATATCTAACTCTCTATCAAACTATCCATTCATCTTTATGTCTATTTATCTATCTATCTTTCTGTCTCTCTATCTATCTATCTATGAATCTATCTCTATTTACATAGCGTGTTTTACATAGTTTCTGTTTGTACTATCTAGCTATATCCACGGTCTTTTGTTACGCTTTCTTTTTTACATATACTCGAATATCTAAGATTTTATCTGTTAGAATCTGTCTTATCAATAAATCAATCATCTACCTATCAACCGCACCTTCCTCTAAATTCCTCCTTTCTCTCTCTCTCTCTCTCTCTCTCTCTCTCTCTCTCTCTCTCTCTCTCTCTCTCTCTCTTTCTCTCTTCCAAACCTTCTTGCTCTCTTTATTTCTTTCATTTCATTTTGCTGTTTGAAACTTGTTGAATTCACATTTGCCGCAAAAGGGAAAAAAATAATATTGACCTTGATCTGGAGTTCGATATTTTGTTGAAATAAATTGCAGTGATGGTTACTGGATTAGGGAAGAGAAAGGAATGAATGAATTTGCGCCCGTATGACTCGTTACGTTAGATCTTAAGAGCTGTTACTACTGAGAAGTGATGAGCTGAATTTCTGAACTATTTCTCTGCCTCTAAGAAGCCTTTGATTGAGCTTCAACTTACACTATCGATTGGCATGGAGTTATATATCTCGCGCCTTCCTCTGCCCCTTTGATCCTCTCTCTCTCTCTCTCTCTCTCTCTCTCTCTCTCTCTCTCTCTCTCTCTCTCTCTCTCTCTCTCTCTCTCTCTCTCTCTCTCTCTTTTTCTCTCTGTATGTATGTTTCTCGTTAACATATACCTCTGTCAAATGTCAGAATCTTTCGTGGCTTCCATGCTTTGAGTGGTTTCTTGATCCAAAATAGGAAGCAAGGCATTAACCTGTTGTGTATTCTGGGTTGAACACCCCCCTCCCCCCACTCTTTTTTTTTTTTGTTGCCAAAAAAAAAAAAAATGATTAAAGCAGAAAAACAGCTAATATTCGGCTTACGGCCCCTTAGTATATCAAGGAGCCTCATGCACAAATAGAACGAAGGTCATGTCAAGTAAGAAAAATAATAATTACATGTGAAAGCGTTTTGTTGTTTCCTCCGTGCACCTTAAAATGTTCTCTGTAAACCTGGAGAATTTCAAACCACCTGAAGAAGTTTGGTTGGTACATTAGGAATAGGTGGCTAATTTTGTAGAACACAAACCTATTTATAGATCTTTTTAAAAATTTATTATCATAAAGGTTTAAATAAATGCGCAGCTTTGAATTCCCGAAAGGCAGCGCACCGGTATGCATGATTTGCGGGAATCGCAAGTCTTCCTATATAGGTTTAAAAAGATCTTAAAATAGATTTGAAAAATACAAAAATAGTTGATTTCTCCTACAATTCAATTTTATTGGTTCGATGTTAAGTTTTGCAGTCCACGATAGGCGATGATCTCGGGGCAGCCCTAAAGAACTGGAATTATCTGGTAAGAGAAAACAGCATATTTTGACAAATTAAATAAATCTAGTCCTGCCCACTCCAAGTATTCTTCAGTCGTTAGGCTTATGTGTCGCGAGGTCGATGTATGCGACGGTTAGGTTGGGACAAGTACATGTATAGTTACCGCATATAGTCTAGGGAAAAAAAAAACAATTTGAGAAGTCAAGAGAGGTAAGGTCTAGAAGTCTTAAGCTTTGTATAACATACGTATGAATTCTGGGAACATGAAGATGTGAAAAAAAAAAAAAGCAATGTAGAAAATATGAGTGTAACTCGTTGGGAAAGAGGGGATTGGGAATTTTTAAGGAGCGAAGAAAGACAGAGATAGAAACCAAGAGAAAATGGTATAGATGAGAAGTAGGTTATGCGAGAGAGAGAGAGAGAGAGAGAGAGAGAGAGAGAGAGAGAGAGAGAGAGAGAGAGAGAGACACACACACACACACACACACACACAGAAAAAAAATCGATAATTCACAATAAGAAAAATCAGCTAGTTTTCTTGTGTCATCTACATCTTCAAAACCAAGCAGAATAATTTATATATCTCGCAGGAAGAGAGAAACCTTTCAAAAGCATCGCGTTTCTCGTATTTTTTTTTTTAAACTCTACTCAAAGTGAAAGTAGCCTAAGGGGCTTTATTATATAAAAAAATCATGCAATATTTTTTGTATGATAGACAGCATCTCAATGACTATCTGCTTGTCATTTGCGTTGTTTTATCACTGTAGTAGTTCGCTATTTCATAATTTAATGCATTAACCTAAAAGTACAGTTCAGAGCGGATTCGAAACTCACGCCGTATGTATAGTTTTGCGTCCTCTTCTTTTGGTTCTTTACTAACAGGCATATTTCAGTATCTTTTCTTACATAGAGAGAAGCCTCCTTCAGGCAGACTATCAAAGGTATCGCATACTTCATATTTTACGCCAACGTAATAAGCGCTGACGGAAAATTTTTGAAATGGAGGACTTACAGCGTACATTTGACCACAATGACTACTGGAAAATTGGTGTTGTCGTTATTCTCTCTTTCTATCTCTCTCACTTGCTCACTCTTTATTTTTACTAATAGTAATACACAGTTTCCTCAATCATATCTTTGGGATTTTTTTTTTCTGCCGGAAGATGGGTATCAACGCGGTTGTGAGTGCAATGAATATCTGGAGTGTAGCGAATTTCTGTATTTTTTTTTTTTTTGTTTTGTTTTTGGTACCGGGTTGTGCAAGTGTACCTTTGAGTATTATAAAAAAAATAGTTCCTAAAATAAAACTGGTATTTCCATTAGAACCGCAAGTGTTGCTGCGATCTGTCTAACAAAATCTTGAGTGAAGTAGTCGACGAAACTGACAGGATGCGGGCAAGATATTTTCCTGTAAAATGAAAACAATACTTGGTCAACAAAAAAAAAAAAGCAATACAGTACAGCACAGTCTTAAAAGTTTTCAGTTCACCTCTCTTGAAGTGCAAAGAAGGTTAAAGACGGATATATACATGCCTTGTCACAGAGGATGAACAAAACTAATGCCAACAACCCGATTCGCACCTCTGAAAACATAATTAATTTCTTTACACTGGAAGTCAAGTATGGTCGGTAAGTATATTTATGCAGCACTCACGTAGTCGTTTCGGAGGGCATCTTATACGGCGTAACATGTGTACAGTATACTTGAGATGCCTTTTTTTCATAATTATATGGGCAAACCCACATGTGCCATTATATTTTCATGAACATGATGGTTTCAGATGAAATTAAAGTGTCGTGTCTCTTGTTTTCTTGCAACCGAATGCTACATTCTTTTTAAAAGTTAATATTGTAAAAACATCTCGCATTATTTTGCTCAAAGGACTTTGAGTATCGGCCAGGCGTCTCAGGCTTCTAATACTCATAACCTCTTGTTTATTAGAGTGCATGACTGTATACCATGTCATCCGAGCCGAGACTTCCAAAGATCCTAAGTCTAAGGGTACAGGCTTTTTTCCACATTCTTGAGCTATTTTTTCAGCTTCCAGCGAGCTGACCTTTTAATCAACACAGCTGATGTCGGCGCCTGGAGGAGAGCAGTGGAGGGGGGAGATTAAGACATTCCTTAAGGGGGGAGGGAGATGAGTCAATCTCTGACACGTCATTGTCGTAATGATAGAGACTTTCACTCCTTATTTTTTTTTGTTTCTTATTTTCCTTGTTCTGTCACCGTCCAGTTTTTCTTGAATTCTTATTTCAGACTGTGGTATTAGTTTAGCGCCCGCTGTCCAACTCAACCTAATAGGATTTTATTATTTTTTTTTCATGGAAATCGATCACCCTGTTTTTCATGTTCTTTACTTAGAAATAGAAGTGCTATCAAATCTGCTTCTTGACTTGTATGTTTTCATGTGATTTTACTCTTTATGTTGAAATAGTTTTTGGCCGGTAGTTAGAACTCGCGTCTTGAGGCCGACAAGATTACCAGTCTCAAGATCTGAGCCCACACCAGCGCGAGCTCATTCTAAAATACGCCTATCAACTAATCAAGTGCAATTCAGCCAAATTTCTTCTCTACCCGAGCGGTCATTGCCTGTGATGTTATTCTCTACCTTTGCCTCAGCATCAGTCAAGTCGTCGGGATGCATCTCCAATGGTTGGGAGATATTTCTAGCCCTTGTCTTTTCTCCTATATACATAACTCCCCACAGTTTTGTCTGGCGCACCGCCTGTCTTTCTGTGGGTCACACAACCGCCTTTTTTGTGATCAAGTATCTGTTCTAACACCGAGTCGGCGCTGTTTACCAAACTAGTTTGAACTTGAAATTGTAAATTAAGCGAAAAGAACAGAGATGTTGGACTGAGATGGATCTCATTGTGTCAACAGCAAAGATTTGTCTGTTTCCATTATACGTGTGCGTCTGTCTCTAGCTTTCTGACTTAGCCTTTCACTATGTTGTCCTGTAAACGTGTTTTTCGGTTTATTTATCCACGTTTCTGACAGTCTTTCTCCCCCCCCCCACCTATTTTCCACCCTTCTCGACCCCCCCCCCCCCCTCTCTCTCTCTCTCTCTCTCTCTCTCTCTCTCTCTCTCCCCCTCTCCCTCTTCTCTCTGTCGACCATCTTTTACCTGTCTCTCCCACCACAATTGTGTAAACAATACTCTAGCTATAAATAGAAGGAAAGAATTATCCACATCCCTTGGCTCTCCAAGGCTTGTTATGGTTTTTTTTTCGATCAAATGTCGCTGATGACGTCTTTAAGTATAGCACAGACGACGTGAAGAGCGTTGCCATATTCTACATATTCTGATTTTAAGGTGTTTATTGATGCACATGTTCTCTACTGTCAATAAATTGACTGTGTTCTTTCTTAAAGGCCATTTTACTTTATGGTGGGTCTTAAGACTCAGCTGAAAGAAAAATGCAATACAAGAGTAAAGGTGTCGTCTGCGTGCTATAGAGGAGACAACCAACTTTGAAACTCGCAGGCACGTTCCTAGAATCCTGTCGTGGATTTGTGACGCTGGTCATCTGCAATATGCCTTTGTCAGATGATAAATGTTTTGTGAATTGAAAAACCATTCTCATTTTGAAACCCCGAGGGAACTTCGTTGATCGTTTAGAGAATATACAACTGGTGTCGTTTTTAGAGGAGGAACGCGAACAGTTTCAGAACTACTAAAATGAAGATCAGCATTTGGCATTTCTGCTTGTGATTCAATCCACCCCCCCCCCCTTTTCTCTCTCTCTCTCTCTCTCTCTCTCTCTCTCTCTCTCTCTCTCTCTCTCTCTCTCTCTCTCTCTCTCTCTCTATCTCACTTTTTGCTGTGTCGGTCTCTTTCTGTATGTGTGTTTGTGTGTCTCCGTCGTTAGTTAACCACTTCCGTTTCCTCTTGCACTGTGTACTGGTTTAGATTTTCCTTGCCCTGATCAAAGTGAGAGCAATGCTGCATAAGCATGCACGTGTGCTTATATTCCTTGCCTTCATAATGATTTAATTATAGGACTTGTAAAAAAAAGGAGGCTTTGACGCCTAGCTCATAGAAATTCAAGTGGACATGTTTTTTGGTCAATAAATATATCTTACGCCTAGTTTCTATACCTGAAATAAACAAGACAATATAGGTGCTCTTTTCTTGCGGTTTCGCTATACTTGAAAGCCTCAACTATTCTCTTTGCGGCCTACCTTAGCAGCATTCAGTTGTTGGCTGTGCTCTTTGACATTTGCACCTTTCATCTTCCTTCGCTTTGTAGATTGGTCGACTTCCAAGTTTCCAAGATGTGTACTGTGTTTTTATGTCTTCTGATTTTCGAGAACAATGTGACTAAGGCTTTACAGAATGATCGAGAGACCGTTTTGTAAGGTCTCTCATTCTGGGTGATGGTGATTTCAACAATGCATTAGCTCATACCAAACAATGGACTATGCATATGGTTAAATGAGCTTAAAATAAATAAATAAATAAATTACGTTCAGAGTGAGCCTTAGTTTTGCTATGCTTTCTGTTCCTTGTGTGGGAGTTGTACAGTAATAATTACTAAGGACAAAGAGGTTCGACTCACTTTTCGGGAATGATTACTGACGAATTCTTGCTTGGTAAGTTTTGTTTTGTTTTGTTTTGTTTTTTTTTTTTGTTTTTTAAATTTCGAGTTCAGAAAATGCAATAACTGATCGCTGTTACTTGTTATTGCTTGATGTTGTTCATCTACAAAACATGCCATAACGTCACACCAAAGACAATAGGGCTGTCTGGAAATATGAAGACACAGATTCGCCCTCACACAACATGCGTTATAAAATATAAAAAAATAAACCAACAGCAGATTGAAAATTGAATGTCCCTGCTTGGAGATATTTTCATCCTTATAGTGAAAAAAATTACTAAGAAAAAAAGAAACAGTCATTCAATGACCATAAGTTTCTTTAAATAACCTTTAAGGGAGTATAAATAAAAGTATAATAAAAGTAGTAGTAGTAATAGTAATAATAATAATAATAATAATAATAATAATAATAATAATAATAATAATAATAATGATAACAATAATAATAATAATAATAATAATAATAATAATAATAATAATAATAATAATAATAATAATAATAATAATAATAATAATAATAATAATAATAATATTCATAGTAGTAGTAGTAGTAGTAGTAATAATAATAATAATAATAATAATAATAATAATAATAATAATAATAATAATATAATAATAATGATGATGATGATGATGATGATGATGATGATGGTGCTGGTGCTGGTGCTGGTGGTGACGACGATGGCGATGATTGATGATGTTGAGAAAGAAAGAAAGAAAGAAATACACGCACACATTTTCATTTAATAATCTTACAGCTAAAAAATGCGATACAGGATTTCACGGAAGACAGGCAGCTGAAATATAATTTTTTTTTCAAAATCAAACCGAATGCTATTTCTAAAGATGCGAAACAATTTTTTGTTTAAAGTTTTTAAAATCTATTATACTTCACTTACTTTTTTTTTCATTATGTCTTTAAAATCCTTCAGTCTTGTCACTGTAAACCTGAAACTGCTCCCTTGTTTCCAGTTTTGAAGATCTCGATAGTTTCATAAGTCGGACTGCTGAAAGCTTCAGCAAGGAAGCTGGCCGGAGCAGAGAAGAAACCAATGAAGGCAAAAAATAGGGGGGAAAAATCTTCGATTTCAGAGATTCCTCTTCAATATTGCTACTTGCTGCAACCTATGACTGCTTTGTTGCCTGTGATCTACCATTGTTAATCATCTGCTGAGCAAGGACTTAACTGTATAATTTAAAGGTCCTGGAATCACTGTATTGTAGACGGGCTATACCAAACAACAAATTACCAAAGATCTACGAATGCAGTTAGACTAATGCATTCGGTGTTTCGTAGAGAGGATGTATATAAAAAAGATTATCTATAGCTGAGTGTTGTTGAAAATGTTCCTGATTTTATCGCTCTTTTGTTCCAAGCTATTGTTCGAAAATGCCCTTCCTATGGTGTAAATTTTTCATGGTTCTGTCGAGGCAATCTAAGGGCTACAAGATAGATTTGCTCCTTTAGCGATTCACACCTAGAGTTGTAGGAGTAAAATCATTTCAGTTAAAGTCGGTGCGCAACATCTTTGAGGAAAAGCTCTCGTTTAGAAGGTTTAGAAAACAGAGCATTATTGAGAATTTACAACACCCTTGCGCTGATTCCGGAATTTTTGCTCAATAGATCTGAAAGGTGAGTTTCAATTTTCAGCATTTATTTTCCCTACAAACAAGGGCGTATTTCTCTCTCTCTCTCTCTCTCTCTCTCTCTCTCTCTCTCTCTCTCTCTCTCTCTCTCTCTCTCTCTCTCTCTCTCTCTCTCTCTCTCTCTCTCTTTCTTTTTTTAGGTTTGGCTGTGTCTAAACAATTTACCTTAAGACTCAAATGGTGATTTTCTTCCAGCTTCAAAACATGTCAAGGTCGCAACCTGCGGTCTCAACATTTAAAAGTCTGGTTCGGTTGACCCTGTTTAGACTTGATATTAAAGGAAAGTAAGAGATGAATTTGCGAATGGACATTGCACTATAGAAAATGAATATCAGAAAAAAGAGCATGCAATTTCACTGTACCAAAATTCTAAACATTGTTTAGATACTCAAAAAGCATCGGAGCACCGATGGCCATCAAATAGACCTTGACCTCTTTTTGAATGCCCAAAACTCACAACGTCATTGGCTTAACTTGAGGCTCGTATTTTCAGTCTCAACTGGCTTATATTTGATCACTGATTATGTAATTTTTACTCTATATCGAAAATATTTTACGGTATGTCTTAATTTAACCATTTAAATGGGAAAAAATTCTATCAATTTGTTCCAACAAAATCAGGAAGGTAAAGAGAGAAAAAAGCCGCAAGTAAAAAAATAATAAGAGAAAATGGCTGTGTTTGTTTCCATGGCAACCAGAGAGTACAGATTTTTTTTTAGGCAATTCCATCTTTCATGATAACCAACAAGACGTTGAGTTTTGTAATGCGAGCTATATTGTCTCCTTTCAGAGATAGAGAGAGAGAGAGAATGAGAGAGAGAGAGAGAGAGGGGGAGAGAGAGAGAGAGAGAGAGAGAGAGAGAGAGAGAGAGAGAGAGAGAGAGAGAGAGAGAGAGAGATGTGTGTCTGAAGAACGGTTGGAATTTCCACTTGTTGATTATGTGTCAAGGAAATTTGAGCTGAGACCAAAGCAAAAGAAAAGCCTTTTCGCAGTCATCTTCATGTCTTACAGATAGTGATAGAAGCTTTTTTGTCTGCCTTTCTTTATCTTCATCTCTCTCGTCCTGTTTCTATCCTTCTATCGATTTGTCTGTGTCTACGTCTGTCTCTGTTTCATTCTGTCAATCTGTGTGTCTGTCTCTCTGTCTCCCCTCTCCCTTTCTTTTCCCTTGTCTTTCTCTGCACCAGTTTTACACCTCTATCTTTTCTCCCCCTTCTAACCAGTTTCTGTATTAGTGAGTATTAAGACTGATTCCATCTTCCAATTTCCTTGTCTCCCTACTGTGTCTGGTATCTCTCTCTCTCTCTCTCTCTCTCTCTCTCTCTCTCTCTCTCTCTCTCTCTCTCTCTCTCTCTCTCTCTCTCTCTCTCTCTCTCTGTCTCTCTTTCTTTCTCTCTCTCTCTCCCCTCCTCCTCCTCCTCCCCGTCTATCGCCGTCTCCATCTAAATGTCCTCTTGAGCCCCGAGTCTTAGCCCACTTCATTGCCTGCTTGGACCCACTTTAGCCACTGCAGGCTCGCCACTGTATTCTTAACGATGTGCTAATGTCTGTTGTACACCATAACATCCAGCCTTAGAAACACAATGGCTGCATTAGCTGAGGAGAGATTCTGGTGCCCCACGACATGATGCGAGGCTGACCTTAATCGCTGGAGATCATATCACGCTTGTATTCCATGATAACAAAACAATAACATCGCTTAAAAGTGACAACATTTTTCACCACTGGTTTGTTCGTGTATGTGTGCTTATTCCCAACACGAGTTTCAGTCTGTTTACAAAAAAAAATCTAGCAGTGGTGTGCTAGATTTCACCCATCAAAAAAAAAAAAAAAAAAATCACAGGCATACAGCAGTAAAAAATATATTGTTCAAATAGCTGTTTCTGCTTCTACTGCTAATTTTACTTCTGCTTATATGACAACAACAATAACAAACTACAACTAGTACTAGTAGTACTACACCGATACTGCTGCTGAAAGTAGTGCCACTAATGATACTACAAGCGTGAACTAATTCGACAATTATCAGTCCATAAGCAATTAAAAGTCATTCACGTTGTGCTTCGTCACTAGCGCCAAATGGGAAGAACAGAACGATGCACAAATTGCGATGCGTATATTATACCAATGTTTACTAAGTGGGTATGTCATGTGCAGCTGCAATTGTGTCAAATTTATGTGACAAGAGGCTCAAACACAGTGTCATGTGAGTAGTTAGGTGTGTGTTGCATGCGCTAAGTCGCATGTAGTGTCAGCTCTGTGTGAATAGAACAATTTTGAAATGGAGGAAAACATAGAGTGATGAGCGCCTGTAGCTGCCTTAGCTATGCAGTGACACCCCCAGACTAAATTCTGCAGGGACCTTATGATGTCGCGGGTACTTACTCTTTGATTAGCTCTTTGAGAACGGGGTCTCATCTTATCTGGTGGTGTCTGTACAAGAACGGTCTGAGGTCGCTGTCTTTTGAACTAGTTACGTAGATTAACCAGTCAAGCACGTCAAAAAAATTGATGTTTGTGCTGCTCTCCTCCTCCCCACCCCCCGGCACCCACACTTCATTTATTTTTTTTTCATGTTTATTTAGTCTGCCACAAGAAGACGGTTTTGTGCGGATAACAGGGCGAACATTCTTACCCCACATAACTAAAGGCGTTCCTTGTTCTCCCTTTAAGTTCTCTGATTTTGATAGTAAATTTGAAACAAATCATTGCTAAAGATCCGCCTTTTAAGCTGTTCACCTCGGTAGCAGTCCTAGAAGTTCTCTTGATCTTATGACAGTTGACCTTTTCATAAAAAAAGAAAAATATATGTGTGTAATTTTAGGACGGAAAACTGCTTCCTTCCTGCTTCACGGTGTAATAGCACGATAAAGGATCAATTTACCACCAGTAGCAGTCGCCTCTAGCTTCTGACATTTAAAGATGTGCAGCGCTGTGTACTATAGTGAGCTTTTTTTATTCCAGTGAAACGCACTGTGTTTCTATTTTTATTGTCTTGTAATTGACTGGAAGTGGGTCAAGCCAGACTGTAATAGAGGGGAATGATAGTCTCTGAATTTTGAATTAAGATCTCAAACCATTTCCAAAACTCTCTCTCTCTCTCTCTCTCTCTCTCTCTCTCTCTCTCTCTCTCTCTCTCTCTCTCTCTCTCTCTCTCTCTCTCTCTCTCTCCTCCCCGCCCTTTCCTCCCTTCTAAGAGAATCTGGAACTGAACATTAAAGACCAACACAAGGTACTGTTTTTAGTGAGTGTGTGAGCGACTCATCTTGCGCTTACGCACAAAAAGTAGAATCGCAAAAAAAAAAAAAAGTGAGCCGTTATTAATTTTTTTTTAAATTGATCTTTCTGAATCGTAAATTCAATTGTGTTGATGGCGAGATTCAAAATAACTTATTTTCATATAATTTTAATCATTGTTTTCATTATTATCATTATTTATCAATAATAAAATATGCCACGCGTGTGATTATATGTTATATCACCTCTCAAAGCTTTCGATAGCTCCCGGAAATTCTCAGATTATAAATTTGTGCATGGTTCGAAAATCTCATACTGTAATTTCATATGTCTGAAACTTTGATTTTTCACCGCCTCTTCGTCCAAATAACAGCTATGTAATTCAGAAAGGCCAGAAATTATCTTCTCTTAGATCTTCGTCAACCAACGAAGCAACTGACCAATCGTGTCTCCTTTTCAGCCTGAGCCTTCGTTTACGTTTCTCGAACTATATCGACTATGATATCCATTCAATATCCTCTATATTTAGCTTGTCAGTTTACTATAGGCATGTATCGAGCTGTGATCCATCAATTCGATTCTCAACAACATCTCTGTAATCCATCAATACCAGTCAGCCAAGAAACAAGAATGCTCAATCCACGGTCGATACCTAGTCAGTTCCACAGCCACGTATCAAACGATTATCCTGGCATCCGATTCCTGTCAAGTACCGCTCCAGCCATGATACTAAGAACAATCAATGTCATGATTGGTGGGTGAGTGTCGTAGAATCGGGTACTGGTCGTATCCACTTCAGACTCCGCCAGGTCAGATATTAAGATCCGATGCTTGTTGAAGCCGATTTTCGAAGCACCTGAAGGTCTTAAAAACATGAATTATTTTACGTGCAATGGGTTTCTTCGCGTTATGGCCAAGTCAAAAACTTCAATAACGTAAAAAGTTAGAGCGAGCTAGATGTAGATCATTTTATGTCTGTTTTTACTTCCTGGTCTTTCTTCAACTATTTTGTCTTCCTTCCATACCAATGATCAGTGATAAGACTGAGAGAACCTTAAGATATTCTTTCACAAGTATACTTCGTTTAATTTCTCATTTTATTAATAATTAGGGTAATTTGTATTTTCTTCATCTTAGTAGTTATACGACAGTCTTGGTAATTGTTAAACTAGAATGACAAAAACAGATAATGAAATTATCAAAATCTATTCTATTAATATAATAAATTCGAGCCAAAACAGCTCTCTGCAGTTTGACCACAATGCCTCTCACCCTACTGGAGGTTGCAATGAAAGAAGCGCCAGCCTTATAACCTTTGGATTCTCGAGAGCTCAAGACACTCATTATCAAAAAAAAAAAAAAAGAAAGAGCAAATAGATAAATTGGGACATGTCAAACTTTTTCTTGTTTTTTTTTTTTCTTCCTTTGTATGAAAAAGTTGAACATGTGGCTCTTTTCACCGATATTTCAAGAAGCATAGAAGTTGCAAACTTTGGAAACATGTTATCCCCGCTCAGTAGATATTGATATACCTGAATGTGCCAGTTGCGTGGGTGAGCCTCGATGAGTTTGCCTGAGCAATGATATTGGCGTGTTCAAAGTGAGCTAAACTGAGGATGAATGCAAACTAAGCCTTTTGTGTGGAAGGAATCAGATTAGAATGTATTGTGGTAAGCTCCTTTCCTCTCATGCAGAGAGAATTTGATTTATAGTATCCATCTAGATGAATAGCTGGTGTTTGGTTCTCAAATTGAATGTACCTGAGTTGTTTGTGTAAACTAGGAGCGACGTGTAACGTGGGGGTAGAGCATCCGCCTTAAGATCTTTCAGGACCGTTCTATGCGGGTTCAAATCCATGCTGTCAGAGAATGAGCATGGGGGCCTTATCTTTTATCTCGGAAAATTGAAAAACAAAATAATAATAATAATAATAATAATAATAATAATAATAATAATAATAATAATAATAATAATAATAATAATAATAATGATAATAGTAATAATAATGATAACAACACCAATAGTAATAATAATGATAACAACACCAATAATAATAATAATAATAATAATAATAATAATAATAATAACAATAACAATAACAATAACAGCAACAACAACAACAATAATAATAATAATAATAATAATAATAATAATAATAATAATAATAATAATAATAATAAGAAGAAGAAGAAGAAGAAGAAGAAGAAGAAGAAGAAGAAGAAGAAGAAGAAGAAGAAGGAGAAGGAGAAGGAGAAGGAGAAGTAGAAGTCAACAAAAGTGAGAAAATTTCTCTCGTTTATTCAAATCAAACCGAAGAACAGATACATGTACCTGGGTCATGCCCTGTGATGAGGCTTCTTAAAATAATGCTCCTGAAGAGCAGATTCTATGTGTAAACTATCGACAAGACTCGTGACCACTGCCCCCCAAACATTCCCCCACTCTCTGTCTCTCTTTGTCTGTCTGTCAGTCTGTATATAATTCTCTCTCTCTCTCTCTCTCTCTCTCTCTCTCTCTCTCTCTCTCTCTCTCTCTCTCTCTCTCTCTCTCTCTCTCTCTCTCTCTCTCTCTCTCTCTCTCTCTCTCTCTCTCTCTCTCTCTCTCATCTACCCATTCTTTCCTTTGACCGTCTCCTCTCGTCTCGTCAGTTCTATCGTGTAGGACGGTAAATTGCATTATGGGAAGGAAGTGCTGCGATCAAGATCTTTTCCCGAGGCTCTCCATCCCTATTACTGTTGAGTGCATGTTTAGACTAGCTTTACTCAGCCTCTGTCGGACCAGGGGAAACGGTTTACTAAGGCGATGGCTTTGGCAATGATTTCTGTACCGTGAAGTAGAATTTTTGTTGTTGCTAATTCAATGTGATGCAGGCCGTTTATTTTAATGTTTGAGGGACCCCAGTTCTGGTCTTCTTTCTTTAATATTTTTTTAAGAACATTTTTAATATTATTATATTCATTTTATATCAAGTCATAGAATCATGTTTAGCTTTTAAATTAAAAAAAAGGTTTGGTTAAAACGAGTGGACTGGTCTTAGTAATATCGTGGGCTGTCATCTTATTTTAGCTTAACCCTGCCTCAAACGTCTTAATTGTTAATTATATAATTTGGAAATTGGATAAAATAGGACGGGCTCTATCGAACAGATATGCTAAGAAAACCACATTTTCATGATTATTAGAGACGTGTGGTTAGAAATGAGCGAAAAGTATTTACGTTAAGAGTTGCAAAGTAAAAGTCGATTTGGTTGAATCATTTTGTTTCATATACCCTGCCCGTTAACGTTAAGCAATGACTTAACTAGAAAATCACGAAGGCCAGAATACTGATGGGCTGAAAGTGTCTTAAATAAAAAAAAAAAAGTCCATCCTTTCTGTGTCCGTCTGTAAAGTGTTTGTGTTAGTTTTATTACATTATTGATCCAGATTACTCAAAGCATGATTGATGGTTTTTGCTTGAATCTGCTACTCTGGAGCATTACATCTTAGCTTTGGGAATATTGTGCAGTGATGAAATGGGTCGGATTTAGATGTTTTAATCTGCTTGGCTCTATTATGGGAATAACAAGGGATTATATTTTTCTCTGTGTGTCTGCCTGTCTGTCTCTCTCTGTTCGTCTGTCTGTCTGTCTGTCTGTCTGTCTGTCTGTCTGTCTGTCTCTCTCTCTCTCTCTCTCTCTCTCTCTCTCTCTCTCTCTCTCTCTCTCTCTCTCTCTCTCTCTCTCTCTCTCTCTCTCTCTCTCTCTCTCTCTCTCTCTCTTTATCTATGTCTATCTATCTATCTATCTCTCTAACTACTTAAGAGAGATCAATTTCTTCTCTATTGTATGATGTTTATCATTGACTTAATAAACATTCGAAGTTTGAAAAATTCTTTTCACTCATTGTTAATTTTCTCGTCTGTCAAAATCCACGACTTGTATCTAGCTTTATCAAATCAAGACTTAATGATTGCTGTTTTAAGATTTGCATTGCTGTTGTTGTTGTTGTTGTCGCTGATGTTGTTGTTAAGGTTATTATTTAACGTTTAATCTTAGAAGCCTTAAATGTCATGAAATAGTACGAAAGATGCGAAGCTAGAATTCCAAAATTAAAGAAAAAAGTGTTATCAGGGTGGTTTATGCAAACATTTTTTTTTGCGTTTTAGCATTGGGTTCATTTATATTTCATCGAAATGTGTTAACCTCGATTTACTTTGTTTGGTCAGCGCACTAAGTAATGCAATGTATTTCGTCTCGTCTGTTAATATCTAGCATGCTGTTAGCTTCGCAACTTAAGTTACGACGAAACGATAATATAAAGGAAATCGAATAATATTTTACTTTCCCAATCTGTTTTTAGATCTTTTTAAACGCTTATTAGAAAACTGTGAATTTAGCATTAAGTTCATAAATATAAAAGTGCACTGCCTTGCGGGAATTCTTAGCCGCGTAGTTATTTTAACCTACGCGATAATGAATGTTTTTAAAAAATCTGTAAATGTAAGATTAGATTGATTTTCATATTAAGATCTGTACCGTGACAAGAAAGAATGGTAGATGCGATCCACCTACCGGACGTTCCATTAATATGCAGCGCCTATTCAAGCGCGGGAAGAAAGATGTGTTAAGTCTCAAGTTAATGAAATATCGGCGAAGTATTAAGGAATTGTGGTCGCGGTAAATATCATTTCCTCACCTAAGACCTTGAACGGTTTCTAACGACATAGATGTCCAGCGCACACCGGACTCCTTCCTGCAGTGTGAAGCTCTGGTTCTGCCATTGGAATTGATGAATCCAGCCAGTTTTGTTTGGCAGACTGGTTTGTTTTAGCCTTGGACTATTGATCCTCTAGCTTTATGAAAGCCGGCTGGTTCCATTTTCTCTGGCTTTTACTTCAGCGTTCAGTGTCGAAATGAAGGCTGTTGAGTCCTCACTTTCTTTGTTTTTCACAATATCGCATCAAACAATTTTTGGATTTCTGCACTTTAATTTACTCGCTCGCTTGTCTTTTTAACTGACAGTAAAACTATAAATATTTCTTTTTCAAAATTACTGGTTGTTATGTGGATTTTTTTTAAACGGTTGGAAAACTGCAAGACTAGTCAATGATTTTCTTTGACTGTAACCCATTGACCCCGGGATTGCAGTCTACTGTAATTTCCCCTTTAAATGAAGCTGCGTCAGATATGGCACACCCTACCATTTCCACCAATAATCGGTGGACTATCTCCGGCTTAACAAGAGGGGAGCAGTCCTGAGGACATAGATAAGTGATCACGTGGATAAAGCATCTGGTTCTTGTATATATTCACCTATATTCACATTGCTAGTTTTAGTATCATGATGTAGGACGTTGCGACAGATAGAGGATGTAAGCGTCACACAGTTCTCACATCACAACTGTTTTTCTTTCCTCCGAATCTCTTGTCCCTCTCCATCTCCCTCTTCCTGTATCTCTCTTCCCATCTCTATCTTTCTGTAGTTCTTTCGCTCCTTTCCTCTTTCTCTTAATCCCTCCCACTTTTTTTCGTATAAACCATTGCTCGACGCATAAAATTCATGAGCAAAGCATATTATGGAAATTGATTTTATATTATTGAATGAGCCGCTTATTTTGTAGATTGTCATAAAAAAAGATTTTTTTTCTGTCTCATCCCTCAAAAAGGCTCTCTCTGTCTGTCTGTCTGTCTGTCTGTCTGTCTGTCTGTCTCTCTCTCTCTCTCTCTCTCTCTCTCTCTCTCTCTCTCTCTCTCTCTCTCTCTCTCTCTCTCTCTCAATTATTTACCAAAAAATTACTCTGGTTTTTACCTTTTTCTTCCAAGGTCTCTTTGTTAAGATTTGTTACGTCATTTGAATGTAATTAAACTCTCTCCTGTTCCCTCTCTTTCTCTTTTCTCCGTTATTATTTTTCTCTTCCTGTATCTCCTTAATTTCTTTCGATGTGGCCTTTTCACATTTTTCTCTCTCCTCATTATATACTGTATCTTTTTCTTTCTCTCTCTCTCTCTCTCTCTCTCTCTCTCTCTCTCTCTCTCTCTCTCTCTCTCTCTCTCTCTCTCTCTCTCCCCTTTTACACACACACACTGTACGCGTATTACTTGAACTGCTTCTTTTTCTTTCTTTCTATAATGAGGTGTGTTCTTTCGGGCGTCTTGTTTTGTTTGGTTTTTGTTTTGTTTTTTTAATAAACATCGGTGTTTCTACTTTTATTCAATGATTCCCAGGAGAACACGGAGGTCCCCATGTAAAATTCTCTTTAGAACTCATGTTTCTATCATTTCTTTGCTTTTTTTTTTTTAAACCGAGTGTTTTAGACATTTAATGGCTGTCACGTTATATTTTTTCCTTGAGCTATTCAGAGCCTTTACGCCTTATTTGCTTATGATTTATCACTTCGTCTATTTTTGTTATAAATTTTATGTCATGTATCAAGCATTTCGCGAACTGAATATAATTAGAAATGTGTATTTTTTATCATCGCTTCTACTAGCACAGCCTGTTAAACAAGACTAAGGAGTATATCAACTTTCCTTCGCGTGAGATTGTGTCGGTTTCCGAATACTCGCGCATCCTTTGTTGTTTTACATACTAGCCAGGTAAAATTATAGCTGGTTACATGTGCAAGCTCCGTTTTGTCCACCTCAGTGTGAGCGAGGCTAATCCCCGTTGTTTTTCTCCTCCCATCTTCTTCAGAACCATCGTCCGTGTCCACAGACGGGGAGCAGGACACCGCAGAGTCGGCGAAAGCGCCCGGCCGTAGACTTGGGGTCTACAGGTACGTCACTATAATTATGGTGGTCTCACATATCATACACGGCGGTCTCTTACGGGTGGCTTATGGCTACTTTATGTGATTTATTTATTTATTTTTTTTTTTTACATTTTTTTACATTTTCGATGTTCAAGACATGAAAACTGATAATATCTATCAAAGCTTTTATTGATAATTTCCCTGAAATTTCTCATTGTTTCTCAGAAGAAATCTGTTGATCCTTCCAGCTTGTTTAAAAGTGATAAATATTGCCATAGAGGAAGAAAGTTGTAATGCAAATGTAGCTCTAAATGGAGGAAAAGACGGTGATGTTTCCTGTGGTCCTAATTGATCTGAGGACAATTTATTGGAGCCAAACTTCATCACGCCTAATCAGCAATGAATTTCATGAGTTGCATTCACAAACACTTGGCACTCATTCACGGAAAGTTGCTCAATGGATTTGGGTCACTCTCGTGAATAAAATTAAATTAATAATACATTGTTAAGAACCACTGACTAGGAGAAAGCCTCAAAATGACTTGAAAAGTGGTAACGATCTCAGACAGTCTAGCTCTGGGAAGGCGCCTATGTTGACATCAAAATCTACCACTTTATGGAACAGCTGCTGCGCTGGATCGCTGGAATGACATGGCCTGGCTCTTTCCGATTAAAAAAGGAAAAAAACTAAAAAAAAAAATTAAAAAAAAAAAAAAAAAAACATGCAAAGAGAAAAAAAAGCAGATAGGTTCATTTATGTCCTGTAGATAAAAAGATACCTTTTTTAATGTGTTGTTGCTGGACAGGATGATTACTTATTTGTCCATATTTTTTTGGGTCATTTTAATGTTTTATTGCCGTATCGTATCATAATAATATTTGCTGTTGCCAATCTTTCTTTTCCCCCCGTTTTTTGAAGTATTTTTTGCTTGTTTTGTCGTCAACAATGACTAATAGGTTTTATATTTGCCTGTATTATCAAAGTATCTCCTTTATTATTAGCCGTATTCTTTCTCGGCAGAAAATGAGGTGGCGCATTTCTTTTTTTTTAGCAGCAAATTGTTTGTGCACGTTTCAGCTTATCCTAAGTTCCTCCATTGATATTTAGAGTTATCAATACCTGCGTTTGTTTAGCTTGGATTTGTTGCTGCAGATGAGCAAAATTATTTTTTTTTTAATTTTTTTAAAGTCGTCCTGTATCTACTCCTGAGAATGGTGGTGGATAGTTCAATCATCTTTTTTTTTTTTTTTTAAAAAGATGCAGAATGTTTTTGTCCCCATTCATGTCTACATGTTGGGCGCTAAGTAGAAGCTATTGGTTGGCTCTCCCCGCTTCAGTCTTGGAAGAATTTTGTTGTAACAAGGCTGCTTGCCTTGTCTCTTCATCTGTGGCGGGGCGCCAGTGCGCTAGAGCGCTCGCCTTGGGCTCTTTATGAACTTTTTGTCGTTGATTCGAAAAATCTGTCAGCAATGCCTAATTCTTGAGTGATATCTTGTCATCTCTGATCTCCATGCCTACTTTATGTTTGCCGTGGAAGATACGACCTCACTTTTTGGTGGCGAAGTTTATTTAAAGAATAGGATACATAAATAAATTCTGTGAATAATGCATGAACGGTCGATTTTGTATCTCACAGTTATAATTCTCTGTAGGTAAATTTGTGTCAGGCTATTTCTTTTTGTTGGAATCTTTTTTTTTTCCTCACCAGTTGTAGCTGCAAGTCACACGAATCTATAAGGATTTAATTTTCTTTTGTATATTAAACACCGCCGAGACTGAAGCAGGCTTGTTTGGTATGCTGGGAGTGCAGGAGATCAGTTTTCCCTAATGAGCTTTCTCAAACACACAACCAATCAATCAAGTAACCAAACACAGCCTGGCCATTGATCTTCTCTTCTTTACCGGCGCTTCACCTGCCAACCAACGACCTTGGTATTGGTGATATTGTAGCATTGCCGGGTGGGCAAATATAGGACCTCATTGACTTTGTCAATAGTTTTCGAAGATATTTGTCTCTTAGTTTGTGCGCTTGGCCTAGAAGTTGATTTTGCGCATCAAGCGCTTTAGATCTAGCAAAGTTTTTGAAAATGTTGCCTAAGTGTGAAACCAGAGGAGGGCTCCAGCCATAGAGGACCTAATTATGGTTAGTGTTGCAGCTTTTGTTACTGAAATAAACTTCTTTGACAGTCAAGTCAGTCCAACAGAATCGAGAATTGCACCTCAACTTGAAATTATTGTCCTCAAACCTTCTTTTTTTTGTTGTTTTCCTTCGAGTGACACACCTCGAGAGGATACGGAAATCATGAAATGTCGCAGTCAGAGGTCTCAGCCCTTCATTCCACCCTGCCCTGTCTGATAGAGATTCGCTTCAAATAACAAAACTAAAGTTTTTCGAGTCAATTCGATACAGTCGAGCTTTATCGAAGAATAAATCAAACAAATCCCGTTGTCTAAAGCTGGAATTACTAATTTCATCTGATAAACATCACCTTTTCCTAACGTCTTTCCATTCCATGCACACACACACACACACAAAACAACAACAGAAAAACTGGTATATATTTTTTATATATCCTGCCCATAGTAGATCGTTATAATTATTTCGTCCCCTAAGTCCGAAATTGTCCTGCCCATCACTAAATTGTATCTCTAGATCGTACAGTTTGGGTGGTGAGAAATTCCCTATAGTGTATCGTCCTCTAAGTCGGAACTTGACCTGCCCATCACTAGATTGTATAGTTGAGGTGGTGAGAAGTTCAGCCCTTGGAGACCCCAGCCAGTCAACTCCCGCGGTACTTGGGTCAATAGTAATCGAAGTACGCAGGCTATTTGCTGTGGAGGACCTTCCTCTTCCGCGACCGTCCGCCTCCTGATCAGCTTTGCGATGTTATTATCCGTGCATGTTTAGCATTCGAAGGGATTTCTTCGTGAAAACTTGGGCGACGGAAAAAGTATAGTTATAAAGTAAAGACAGTTTTCAGCAGCAGAGTTTTAGTATAGAGCTCCAGGATAGCCAAGTTTTTTTACGTTCTGTATGGGCTTCTCTCTCTCTCTCTCTCTCTCTCTCTCTCTCTCTCTCTCTCTCTCTCTCTCTCTCTCTCTCTCTCTCTCTCTCTCTCTCTCTCTCTCTCTCTCTCCCCCTCCCTCTCTCACTCCCTCTCTCTCTTTCTCACCCTCCCCCTTCCCTCCTTTCAACATGTTGTGCGGACATTGTGCGGAGTTTAATACCTTAAGTGGCAAAACAAAAGTGGTACTCAACGCAAAGAAAAGGGGAAAAAATGATAAAAAATCAAGATTCCAACGTATTTATAGATGAGAGATAAAATTAGAAAACAGCTTATCTCTGTATTGTTGCTTCATCTGATCAAAGTGATCAGGATAACGAAACTTTCGGCTACAGGTTCAAGTTAGGAGTTCTATTTTATCTTCATCTCGAAGAGACTGGTGGTGGATGGGGTAGGTATTGGTTTTGGCTCCACACTCCTCCTGTATCTGGTCGGTAGGATCATTAATTTTGCCAGCTGAAAACCCCTGAAATCATTATGAAATAAAAGTTTGCAGAATGTCAGATGAAGCCATACATCTATCTCGGACGGACCGATCACGTGGATTCTGATTGCGCCTCTCTCGCGGCTTTAATAATGATAGCACGGCATCTGTGAAGATTTAAAGCCTGTACATCCACTGGTCAAGACGGGTGCCTGATTTATGACCATTTGTCTGACCAAGCAGACCCTATTAATAGCATGTGTCCTCTCTTTAACCCTGCGGCCAGCCGGGTCTCTATGATTTCTCCAGACTCATTTCCGCACTTGCCGGGAAAAATCCAGATCGATCGGTTCATCAGGATCAGTAGAAAGGAATCGATTTCACGCCCGAATCCTCCTAATACCGAGATAGTACGGACTCGGGAGATTTGGTTACCTCAGCCGCAAAAAGACTTCGAGGGGTTTTGATACCCCAATCTTTGCAGAAGACTAGGAGTGTTTAGATACATACTATAGTATGCTTCCTGACCAGCATCGACCAACATCGGTTTTCCTCCAGAAGCTAGATATGTCTTACATGTCCAGTAAAACACTAGAGGTATCGTGTATCAGCATGAAGGCAAGCTAGATATGTCTTACATGTCCAGTAAAACACTAGAGGTATCGTGTATCCGCATCAAAGCAAGCTAGATACATGTATGTCTTACATGTCCACTAAAACACTAGAGGTATCGTGTTTCCGCATCAAAGCAAGCTCGATACATGTATGTCTTACATGTCCTGTAAAACACTAGAGGTATCGTGTATCCGCATCAAAGCAAGCTACTAGCAGTTGCAGCCGACCTGATATATTATAATTACAATGAACCAAACAAAATGACTCAATGGGAGAAAAGGATTAATGGAAGAAGCACAATAGGAAAAAATAATGTTAACATATCACTGGAAGAGGCAAAGACACGAATAAAGGCTTCTTATAGATCGACTTTGAACTAAGGCGGCCAAAAATTTCACAATTTTGTGGGAGATAAAGAGAAGTATTCAGGATCTCCCTTGAGATTCATTTTTTTTCTAAGACCTGAAAAACATTTTGTTGGTAAAAAATATAAAGATACTAGTATCTAGTATATAAATGATGACAGACATGATTATAATAACAACGATTTTGATAATAATACCCATCAGACATGCATCTCATTCGAGTCGATACTTTTCCGATTAAAAATCGGATTCCGTGTTGTTGAAAGCTTTATTAGATCTTTCTCGCAGACCTCCAACGACTGTTTCTATTCTACCGAACAGCTATGACTGCTCGGCACGTAAGTGCGGGCTAACCCTGGAGTAGCCTGGAGCGAATCACGGCTCACACCCTGCCCCACACGTTCACAGAATGATGGGCTATTTCTAGAATAGCGTTTATATTGGGAAAAAGTTAGTCTGGATCGCACATTCCTCAAGATGTACTTACCGTAAGGCGAGTTGTTTGCTGGTGTCTTATAATTAACATAAAACACTTAGGCACATGTGTTCAGGAGACCAGAACTGTTTACAATCCGGCGTGTGGCAGTAATTATTGGCTTAGCTGGAGCGAAGAAAAGGAGCAGATGGATGGAGAGAAGGAGAAATGGGAGTGAAAAGAGGACTTGGGGTGGAGGAAGAGGACAATAGTAATTCCAACACTAGTCACAAAAAGGTAGATAATTAGGGATATAGAAGAGAAGGAAAAAAAAGAAGGAGAGGGAGAATAAGGAGGAGGAGGAATAAAGAGGATGATATGTGAATGATTTGTGTGAGGAGCATAGACACAACCACAGCAAACAGAATCTATGATGGTCTTTTCCTGCGACTACGGTTAAGAATCCCTTCGTTTTATAGGGACTTGATTTTAAGAGACTATTGATTTTATCCATTGGAAAACTCCTGGGTGTCGTTTAGGGCTAGGCGTCGCTCTAATCTGGTTTTCGCTAACCATCCTGGAATAAGTTTTCATGGAGACCAGCTCTTAGATTAAACAAGATGAGATACACAGCTGATCACAAGACTATATATCATGCTGCCACTGCCACTAGCACCCAGTTTTGAGCTGTTGATCTTACTTTGCTGACAGCAAATTAATTTGCCGCTGAAACTTATCAGTAACTCGAGAGGAGAAAAAAATACATGCTGAATTTGCACCAAGTATTGATCGTTCATCATGCGCCTTTTCTGTCTTTCAAAAAACAAGGACACAAGAATAGATTACCTTCACTTTTGGGAGACTGAAGATATTATGGTTATGTGAAAGTTAATTGAATGCCTGGTTATCCTTCTAAAGGTAGTTCGAACTCGTTGGAGGATATTTTGCTATCTTCCCCTCATGATCACGTGCTTATGAGGACATTTCTATCAGTTGTTTTTTTTTACTTTTCTCCTTTGCTGCTACGAGTTCGATGTTCAAGGGGAGTTGATTTTTGTCAACGAAGGACTTTATTGTGTTTAGCCAGTGTTAAAATATCAAGAGTTTGACCACCCGCACTTGCAGGCTGTAGCGTTGTTTTGCCACTACACAACTGTCATAACCTTTCAGTGAACTCATGCTGCAACAGGAGAAAGATTGGAAAAAGCTAATTGGCATTTTTAATAATTTCGCTTTCTCTTGCGTTGGTCTTCCCTCGCCGTGGGGCCCCACAGAAATCGATTCGTTGCTCGGTCGCCCAGACATTGATTTTGTACTCTTCGGGCTTTACTTTCATACTTCCTGTCAAGACGCACAGGAGATGTGTGTTTCTGCATGACTCGCAGCATTATAAACCAGATCTTGATTGAGAGTATTGACTACCTGCCGTTTTGTGGCCGTGAAATAGAAACTGCAACTTGAGATTAGTAAGAAAAGTTTTTTTTTTGTTTTTGTTTAGGGGATCGGGGGTCAAAACCAAACTTCGATGGATGACATCAGATATCGCGTTATTTTGTGACAATAATTTGTGTAAAAAACAAAAACAACCTTCGATGCTGTTATGCTCCGTCGTAACCATGAAACTCCTAAGTTTCCCGAAGAATTGTATGCGGAGACGGCGGCCCTCTGCCCAGCCAGGGATAGGGCTGCTTAGATGAGATACAACCCCAACCATCAAATGCCTAAGCAAGGAATCAAACCCTGGACCGCTAACTTCTCAGTCGAGCACTCTCCTTACTGAGCCATTTCGCGCTCGCTCGAAACAAAGCGGAGGGGAAGAAGAATAACTGACATGCAGTGATGCACGCTCTTTTAGTCGACAGCGCTGCTTAAGACTTATATACTACCATCTTTTCTTTTCCCGCGTTTAAATTTTTTTTTAAGGAAATAAATAATGTATGAACAATCTTTACCAACGTGATGTGTTACATGTTGTATAATTTGTTGTTTCTCCCATGAACAATCTTTGCTTACCGTTACCAACTTGTGTGACATGCTGTATACATTGTTGTTCCTCTCATAAACAATCTTTGTTGACCGTTACCAACTTGTTGTGTGACATGCTGTATACATTGTTGTTTCTCTCTCCCAACAGTCAGATGAAAAACCTGAAGAACTTGGCCTTTAAGAAGCTGTGAGTCCTGCCAGCATTCAGCGCATTTTGCTAACATTTTAATCTAGCAGCATGAGAATCTTCAGGCGCACTCACTCTCTCTATCTTTCGGTTCAGCTCCCCCCCTTTTTTTTTTACATAATATTTTCTTCCATCTCTATATCATTATAATCTCCATCACCCGCCCTTTCTCCGAATCAGTATATCTTTTGACATTTAATTTTTCTTCCAGCATACGTGCTTCTTGGAGACGAAAAGCATTGTAAGACTTTTGTTTTTATAAGTGCAGAGTTTTGAATGGTGTTGCTTTTAATAATGCTCCTAGACATTATCAATGGATATACTGTAACATTTTCCTCCCTCATCTTCTTTATCAGTGCCGTCATCATCCTCGTTTCTACAAACCTTCCTTTTACTCATCATGATTATCTTCATTATTATCATCATCATCATCACCATTATCTTCATCATCTTGAAAGACCGCCATTGCCACTATTACTAAGCCAACAACCACCACCACCATCATCGTCATCATTATCATCATCATCTTCATCATCATTATCATAGCCATCACTATCCCTTCTTTAACTGCTACCACCACTGCCTCGCCCCCCCCCCTCCTTTTATGATCATTTTCCTCTGTCCATTGTTAGAATATTTTTATTCAGTAACGTGTAATTAGCGTAAAGGTTGTCGGAGTATATAAAAATTATATTACATTTTACAAGAGTTGGCGGGATATAGATATATAGTTACTAATAAATTTTATTATATTAATGGTAATTAAATCCATCATTTCTCAGCCTGATCAGCCTGAATGTATTAAGACTGCTGCAGTCGTTACTAAGCTCTCAAAGGATCATGGATCCTAACTTTGCTTGACTTAATGCTAAACAATGCCCTTTTTTCGGCTTTTGCTTCAATAGAGCACGTTGCAATCTTAAGCATGTTGTATCTCTTTTTTTTTTTTTTTTAATAACATGAAGCATCGCAATAGGATTGGGAGGAGACAAGAAAAAAATAATGAAAAAAGTAGTGCTGCATGCAATGCATGGTGCATCCCATAACTGGATAAGGATGAAAGGTAAAACGAAAAAAGCAAACTTTGTCAGACCTCCATGAGAATTATTAACCGTAACGGAGAAAGGAGGGGAAGTTTAATTTTTTAATTTTTTTTTTTTTTTTTTTTTTAACTGTAAGTGGATTCTATGGGGATGAAGCAACATGTGAAAACATTGAGCCAAGAAAATGCAGTTCAGAATTGAAAGACCTTGGCCTCGTTTAATCTAAATTGGCTTTATAAATCCAGTTTTAGCAGTGGGCATATTTATTTGGGTCTGGAAGTATAATGGAAAGCGAATTTATATATGAGACATTATTCATTCTTTCAAGCTGTGCATTGCGGTGGACATGCATGTGCTTGGGGGTGGTGTATTTTCATATTTGATTTTGTGAATTTTCATTTTTTATTACGCTGTAAGGTAAGTTTCAGTTTTAATTCACGATTGGGATTGAAATAGAAACCTAAGTATGATAAATGTAACACGTTTTTCTTGGGTGATCCAGTAAATGTGAGGCAGAACAGACGCCTCGAGATGTCTAAGGACTGTTCGTTACAGGTTCAAATCCCATGTCATAGCTGCATTGGTTTTGTACCTTATCTTTAAATTTAACTCCATATTGTCATTCGGCGTCTTCTTCGCTATGTACTAATGTAAAAAAAATTTTTTTCTTGTTATATCATTGACTAAAACAAGCTTCGCCGATGTTAGCATTATAAACGTGAATTATTAACGCTGCCATAGATAAGATCTAAAATAATAGGGTGTTTTTTTTTTTTTACTTTAACATAACAAAACATGTTTCATTAATTTTCTTTTGTCGATTTATTATTATGATATCTTGCCTTAAAAATATGTGCACAAACTTTGCCCCAAACATAATATTTTACTCTTTTTTTCTCATTATGTCGCTCGTGTATTACTATATAATAATGTCTTATTACCTGAAGGATTTAAAAAAAAAAAAAAAAACAAAAAAAAAACAAGTTTGTTAATGAATGAAAAAAATTTGCATACGTGGAAAACACGCGCAGTGGCGATCTGTTAGAATCATAGTTTATCTGTGAATGGACTTAATTGAAAAACCGTTTCAAAACAAATTACAAAATAATGATACAAATCATTTATTCTTTTCGGTGATGAATTTAATGTTTACTTCGAAGAAAACGTTTGTGCTTTGCAATATTATTTCCACAAAACGTTATTTTCTAAGTTACATGTTTGCACAACGCAAGCGAAAAAGAGTTATTTAAGTGTGATTTGCCAGTGAAGGACAAGGAAAGTACTTGCATGAATGATTTAAATTAAAAAAAAAAAAAGAGAAGGCATTATTTTTGTTGGTTTCGTAAAATATATTTATGAATATATCTTTGACTTGGTTCAAATAAGGAAAGTTGTTATGTTTTTTTAACTCTCTATCCCAAACAATTTCAATCATGAGGAAGTGTTGAGTTCTTCCTATACTTCTGCTCCTCTTACTCTCCTCGTAAGAGTATTATTACATAATCCGAGTAATATTTATTTTACTATTTATCCCTTCCACATTATTTATACCAATATTATTGTCGTTTCGGGGCAGCATTTTCCTTTGTTTATTCTCATTAAGCACTATATGAAATTGATACTATGTAAAAAAAATTTCATCGTACACCTGCTCTATGATATTGAGCATTGAGTAAGTATTAAGTTTTCTTCTCTTTTTTTTTCCTTCCCCCTCCTTTTTTCCTCACATTTTATCAAATGTAAATGTATGTATTTTGCTTATTTAACAAAAAATATAATGCATTTAAAAATTTTCTTTTAAGTTTAGCATGCCGTGTCAATTCAAGGGCCATAAAATTCTAAATAGTGTCACAAGATTTCAATAATTCCAACTGGATCTTCAACCTTCACTAAGTTTCAGCAAGTGCTAGCTTCAGAGGCTAACCGACAAACGCAATGGCGGGTCCTGTTTTCATATCGTCTGACCAGCATTATAAAGTATCTGAAATTCAGTTTCACGATACATAAGTTTGTACGGAAAGTAAACATGGCGACATAGAGGGTAAAATTAAGCAAGCGGAGGAGCTGTTGCTGAGGACAACGAATTCCGTCTTCGCAAACATTAATCTGTCCAATTAATAGCTACACAAGTTAGCAGGCAGAAACCCCTGGCCAAATAATTATCATGGAGAATAGTTTACGGTTTTTTATTTTCATTTAAATTTTTCGGTCACATGGTTAGAAGAAGCGAAGAAATGCATACGAAAAAAAACAACAACAAATCTTCAAGTTGTATTTTTTATCAATTTGGATAAAAGATTCTAAGAAATGCTCAGAAAATCATTGTTCACAGCATTCACCCAAGCTGCCCATCCTAGCTGGTACGGCGAGCATGTTTCTATTATCGAAAGTATTGCCATGGCAACCAATAAGTTCAGCTAACTATATTTCTGCGGTTTCTGAAGCAGTAAGAAAACTTGTCGACAAATAGGCCTCAAAATCCGCAAACTGATACGAGTAGGTTTGATGTAACTTGTGTGTAAATGACTGCCTGCTATTTCCAACATTGCTCATAAGTATATAGATATCTGACTGTTTTGCTGTCTGTGATGTGGTGACAGGGATATAATTATATACCTAGCTGTTAGTGCGCTTTTTATTTGTTTAGTTTCGTTTTGTTTGTTTTTGTTTGATTGTTGCTGTTTATAAAATCTTTGTGTTTTCCGCACTGGTGAAAGCGGTCTTCGGTTCAAAACTTTGCATTATTTTGTACATAGCTAAATTGATATTGAAAAAAAAACTATCTTTTCATTTTTATAATCGTGAAAGAACTGTTCCTATTTTGTCGTCGTTTATTCTCAGTTTCTCAAAGCCGGTTTAAACGATATATTGAATTTTCAAGGCTTCGACGTCAGTATATTACTTATGATTATTAAGAGTTAGAGTTTACCGTTTTATATTTGCTTAGATCACAAAGACATAGGGCCTCAAGAGAATTTTTTTTTTTTTATTTTTTTTTTTACAATCAGAAAAAGTAGATTTAAATTGTTTCTTGTCAGTAGTAAACACTTTAGGTTAGCCATAATTTTGCAGTTAAATAAGGAACTTTTATAAAAGTTTCATCGTGTGAGTTTTGGGAAAGCAGTCTTGTTGTACACTGTTTACAATAAGAATTTTACTAGGATTTTAATGTTTGAGAAGAAAGTGTTCTTGATCATTATCACGATATTGTTAATAAATCAAATACTCTATGTGGCTTCACAAAAACCGTTTTTCCATCCCTAATTAGCGAGATAGAAGCGAAGCACTATAGTATAGGTTTGAAGCTAGCCTGTGTGTAATGAATCATGTTTTGATGTTTTGGTGTTTTGTTTTACTGTCCCCACAGAAAAGCCAAGGGTGGAAAGAAGAAAGCGGGCAAATCGACCAAGACAGACTATCTCAGTGACAGCGAGGAGATAGTGGTGAGTTGTCAGACAAATAGACAGACAGACAAGCAGACGGATAGATAGACTTATGATTATCATCTCGTAACGTCGTCGTGACCTAGCGGAAGATATCTACCTAGCTGTTGGACGAGGAAGTTCGGCGCTCAAACCCTGGTCTAGTGCTGCTTTGGTTTTTTATCAATGGGCCCTTCTGACTAAAGCAGTACTTTACCATTGGGAGGGGAAATATTTCCAGCAAGCTATAGTAACACGTGAATTTTGTTAACAAACGCTGTTGGTTAAGGCTTTTTTGTTTGGATTAAAAATTTACACATAAATGAGCCTTTCTGAAGCGTTTTGAATACATGAGTGGTTTAGTTTCAAGGTAGGTGATTATTTATATACCATATGCCAAAAAATTAGTGACTAACATACGATAGAAAGTCTGCTAAAGCCCCGTTACTTACCTCGTGGTCTGTTCTTTATACGTCGGGCATGTCACGGGCTCATACCACTACACTACAACGTCCTCGTCTCATAACGTTTAACCCCAAAATGCGAAAGATCCTCGGTGTTTTCTTCCCCCGTCCAGGTCCACTCTGACGGCGAAGGCGGCTGGCAGCACAACAGGGCCGACAACCCGGACTCGGACGACTCTGGCGACAGCTCGGGAACCGACTACGAAGACGTCGAACCGAATCACGGCGACCTCGACGGCGAGGAGGACGCGGTGACCGAGGGCGCTGACGGCGAGGAGTGCCCGTACGCGGACCTCGAGGACCTCGGCCTAGGGCGGCCTGGGGCTGGGGCAGCTCGAGGAGGGTCCGGGAGGGGCGCCGGCGCCGGGAAAAACAAGACTTTGACGCACAAGCTCAAGAACATCTTCTACAACAAGAAAGCCAAGGCCGCGAAGAAGAGCAAACCTGTGGTGGATTCTGGTGAGTGATGAGACGCGCATAGAGGTATAGAAATTGTGGGAAGAGAGGGAGAATAAGCGGGTGATGAAAAGGTAGGGATAGAGAAAGAAAGAGAGACAGACAGACACAGAATTGAGAAGGTAGAGTCGGGAGAAGAAGAAAATCATAATTATCAGGTTTGTGTTCATTTGACATGAATAAAGATATGATGTTTCAGCAGATCGTGTTATTCTCCTCAAGCGATCGAATCTTGCGCTTGGTTTAATTGAAAGATTCTCTCTCTCTCTCTTTTTTTTTTTTTGTGTGTGTGTGTGTGTGGGGGGATGTTAGATTTTGGTTGTTTTTATTTTTTTTTTTGGGGTTGGTTTTTTCTTTGTTTTGTTTTTTATCCTCTGCTTTCGTTCATTTGCTTCTTGTTAAGTTTTGGGCATTTTTATCCCTTTGCTTATACGAAGAATATTTCCTTTCCAAGTTGCTCGTTTGATCAGGATGAATTTTTGACTGAGCGAGTCAGATATACAGAATTGTTTTGTAGATGTTGACTAAAGTTTTGCCACGTTTCTTCTTCTAATGTGATGGTGAGGTATGTCTTGAGTGTTTTAATCTTCATATTCACTTCGAATTGTTTTACTTCTGAGTCTGAAGGTGGAGTAGCTTTGATGGTTTTGATTATTTACTTTTAAATTCGATTTCTGTAATCTCTATGCATGTGTCCCCTACTTAAGTGATTTTTTTTTTTATTTTTGCTCCACCGTACATCGTAATAATTTTATCTTCTACTTCTTGCAAACATTGTCCTGAAAGGAAGCATTTACTTTTGTCCCTGTCATTGAATTGTTTGTGCCTAAGCCTCTTATTGTTGTCTGAACGAAGGATTTTTTTTATCTTTTAAAACTAATATTGTTATTTTGTATTCGTGGTACCCGTACAACTGCAACTTCAGTTTTACATGGTTTTTGTTTAAAATGTGGTGGAGCTTTTTATAAGTACGGAAACTCTTTTTTTTTTTTTTGGCTTAGTGCAGAATTTTCTACCGAATTTAAAGGAAACATCAATACTCTTGGAAGCTTGAACGGGTTTATGTCTTATTTTTCTATTCTTTTTTTCCACGATTTTCTTTTTGATGAACTCATACTAATAAAATGAAATTCTCTCTTCCGTCCATATGGCGTGACCCAGGTGTGTCCGCGGACACCGACTCTGAGGGCGACCAGGTGGACGGCTGTGAGGGACCGCTAGGGCCAGGAGACTCGGCTCCAGACCTCGCCGGGGACGCCATCTCCCGCACCAGCAGCGAGCGCAGCAGCGGCCGCTTCGTCCGCGACGACACGGGCTCAGTCAGCAGCGCCAGCACCGCTGCCGCCTCCACATACACATTAGCATCAGCAGTGGGAGGCAGTACCGGGCAACCTACCACAACCACCACCACCGCCGCCGCCGCCGCCTCGGCGACAACAGCTTCCTCTAGTCTTGCCGGGGACGGCCGCTCTAAAAGTTCCTCGTCTCTCTCTACGACATCAGCAGCAGCAACGACACAAGCTTCGTCTTCCTCAGCACCAGCGCCAGCTTCCTCCACCTCATCTTCGTCGACCACGACAACAACAACCACGTCATCAGTCCCTATGTCGTCGTCCAACATGCCGCCGCCCCCTCTCCCTCCGCGAACGTCAAAGAACCTGAGTCAGCCGGCGGAGAACTCGCCGCCGTTACCGCCGAGGAACCCTTCGGCGCCGCCCAAGTCGTCCACTCTGGGGATGCCGCTGGACACCGTGGTGCCCGTCTCACCTCCGGGAAACCGCGCGTCTACCGCCGGCAAGCACGACAAGTGAGGCGACTTTATTGGAACTTTTATTATTCGCTGTGTGTTTATGTGTGTGTCTTTCTCTGTTTGTCTGTCTGTCTTCCTGTCTGTCTGTCTGTCTCTCTCTCTGTCTCTCTCTCCCCCTCTCTCTCTCTCTCTCTCTCTCTCTCTCTCTCTCTCCCTCTCTTTCTCTCTCCCTCTCTTTCTCTCTCTCTTTCTCTCTCTCTCTCTCTCTCTCTCTCTCTCTCTCTCTCTCTCTCTCTCTCTCTCTCTCTCTCTCTCTCTATCCCTCTCTCTCTATCCCTCATCTCTCCCACATGCATCGTTCTTACCCTCTCTTGTTCCGCCCCTGTTTTATTTTTTTGATTCTACAAAAATTGACTTGAATTACTATTTCTCACGGTAAATTATCCCCAACCATTATTTTGGTTTTAGACATTTAGCTATGCAGAGCGTAGTAGACACTAAGTGTTATCCGCTGGGGTGGTTTGGTCCAGTTGATGCTGGTATTTTATTGATATTTATTTTTCTTCCTTTTTTTTTTTTTGGAAAAGGGGCGGGGGGTAGGGGTTATTTTACTACCTCACCAGTCGGTAGTCTTATTTCTATGGTAGTGAGCGAGGCCTCTTGTCAAAATTATTGTATACTCGATAGTGGGTGAAGCTTTTCCTTTTGTTTCTGCCAATTTGACTTCATTTCGCTTTGCGTAAAAGGCGGGCGGTTTTTTAACGCTTTTTTTTTTCAATATGAAAGGTATTTTGGATTCTTTTTACCATACTAAGTTACAAAATTGTCAGTGAAGTGACAAAAGTTACAAGATGAAAAAATTATTCCGTCTGGAAATTTTTCAAAGAAAATGGCGCATGGTCTTAGCTTGATTACCAAACTTCTAGAATGATGGGACGCTCATAGCTTTAAAAACCAAAATAATGCCTTCCTTGAAATGTTAATGTTCGATGTATTTATTTATTTTCTTCTGTTTTTCAGGAAGAAAGATCGTTTCTCCTTTGGATATGATGGCTCGGAGAATAACATTACCGCAAAGTTAGGTAAGGAAAGAAGAGAAAGTGGAGTAGGGAAGGGAGATAGACAGACAAACACAGGAGATAATTTTAGACAGCAGTATCAACAACAACAACTGTTACAGCAGCAATATGGCAGCAACAGTATTAATAACACTGTTGGAGTGGCAATGTCGATAGTGCATGAGCAGTGGTAGTAGATAGATGTAGTGGTTGTGGTAATCGTTGCAGTAAGGGAAGGGAGAGAGGGGTGTAAAACATCTGTAGCAACACTTTATCATGTACTCTTAGTTACAGTAGACGCGAGGGTTGTGGTAATAGAATTTTACCATAATTGTAGGGGTATTGTTAATTGCGCTGGTCGTAAAGATATGGATAGCATTAGCTGTGGCGGCAGTGGTAGTAGAAGAAGTAGATGGGGCTTTTTTTGGTTACTGCTTGCCACAGCAGCAACAGTTGTAGATGGGGGAGAAAAAAGAAGCCCGTTTTTTCTATATTCTTCGTAAAAATTTTGACTTTTTTATATTTTATTTACTTTTTGTTTTTGTGCCTGAGTGGGTATATCTTTGAGGGATATTACTGTATTTTGAAGGCAACGTTGTACTGCTCTGTGACACATGGTGAAGTCTTCATCTGTTCATGCTCTTTGCAGATTACATTGACTATGACCCTGCGTCAGCCCAGACTCTAGAGAGGATAGAGAAATCTGAGTAAGTCCAAAATATTATTATTAGTTTTTTTTCTCTTTCTTATAATCTTGACCCCCTTTTCTTCGAATTAAATAGTCTTGGATGCGAACTAGGTAACATTGTAGAAAAGTAATAAATATAGTACTGAGTCGATTATCTGTTTCAAGTTTCTCATACAAGTCCATCAATTTGGACGTGTGTTCCTTATGTGCTCTATTTCACACCCTGTTTTTGACTCTTTTAAGTTTCTCACTTTTGATTGCCTCTAACTTTTTCTATCTGTTTACCTTCAGTCTTTTGGCTGGTTATCGTTTGTGTCTATATGTCCTTCAATCTCACTTTCTTTTTTTCTGTCGTTATGATCTAAGAAATAGTCTCTATTCCTTATGTTATCTTTAAAGTGTAGATATCAAAACAGTCCAGTCTTGGTGTACATCTTTAATTGCACTGATTGCAAAGACGCATTTGTGTGTGTTAACCCATGTCTTTTGGCTGCTGCTGTAAATGCATTAATATCTTACTTGCAGTGACATAAAATTGGCCAAGATATTGTAGAGAGTTTATTTTCTATTAATAGAATATATGAATATTCTGTTGACCTCTGTTTGAAAGCTATTCTGTCACTGTGAAAACTAATACTATGTTGTTTTACATGCAATTTTTCAAAGTTTTTTTTTTAATCTCACTGAATGATAAAGATGCATCTGAAAGACTGGAAAATCTATAACTTTCAACAGCCTGCTTTAGGCCATAATCTCTCCCATACTATTCACATGTTCTGGCCCAAGTAACCCACCAGAATGCAGACTGATCTATGATATCAAACATACTGCCTTCTTTGTGTAATCTGCCTTATTGCTCGTACTTCAAACATATTTCCTTTCCATCTCCATGGTATCCCAAAGAATTGATGTTTATATTTTCATCGAAATGAACAACATGAAAAATATCATTTCCACATAGTTATATCAGCATAACTTTGCTTTGCTTCTTATTATAAGCTTCATAATTTTACCTTGGAGTGGACTTGCGTTTTTATGACAATGTTTATGAACCCAACACTGATGACGTCAAAAAAAAACGTGTAATGTCGAATCACGAACGACAAGACTAGATAGCTAATTGTTTACTTTGTAAAAATCCCAATCTATTTATAGATCCCTTTAAAAAAAAAGATCCTCAAGTAAGTTAACAGAAATGGACAGCTATGAATTCCCGAATGGCAATGCAACTTTAGTCACTTGTTGTCGGTATTTATAGCCTTCTAATATAAGCGATTGAAAGGATCTTTAAATAGAGTAGGAGATTTACAGAATAAGCTGATTTCCTGTATTTGGATCTGTCATTTTGTGGGCCTGGATGGATTTGTGTTTATCAGACCTCAAGAACATACCGATACTTTAGACAAAATTAAGGCTTATTACTAAGGATTGGAAAGGAAGTTATGCGATGAAATTGATAATCTGAAAGTATATAACAACAATAATCTGGATGTAGATTCTTCAAAATAATGCGCTACCTCCAGATCTTTATATATATGTTTTATTGATTAGATTCCAAATCCATCTGGTGGTTTCCCTTGGTTATATGTAACCGTCATTGTTCATCAGAAAGAAAAACGAAAATTTGAATAGTATTTGAATTCATTAATAATGTATTTTAAGACCAGACTATTAATACACAGGACTATGGGGTTTCCTAAAGGAAAAGGTATTAATAGGAACAAAAAAAAACAGCTAGCCTTCACTCTTTTTATCACCATATTATGTCCGATGGCATTGGCAGGGAGGTTCTATATTTAATCATTTTTTATCGTCCATGGTGGACCAGGCTTAAAGAAATGCCTCTGCGTATCCATCAGAAACTTCGCTCTTTTTCTCAAGGCCTTCACGGTGCCCTAAGGCAAGCCCAACTACTTCCAGTGTTCTTTGCTAATTTTTACCATTGGGAATACACGACGCTTCGGTATAAAGTCTACAGACCTAAAATTTGTATTGTCTTAGTTTTCCCTCTATTCATGACCTGTGACATTTTTCTCATGTTCCAGTCCTACCACAAAGAGAAGGAAATCTTTGTTCGGGTAAGCTATGTCCCTTCTACGCCATCTCCAACTTTTTCCTTTTTTTTTTTTCTTTAATCCCCCGCACAGTCAGTGGTCGTTGCTATCAGAATCCGCGTAATTTATTGTGGCTTATCCGTTTGATTTTCATATTCCATCTCTCTCTCTCTCTCTCTCTCTCTCTCTCTCTCTCTCTCTCTCTCTCTCTCTCTCTCTCTCTCTCTCTCTCTCTCTCTCTCTCTCTCTCTCTCTCTCTCTCTCTCTCTCTCTCTCTCTCTCTCTCTCTCTCTCTCTCTCTCTCTCTCTCTCTCTGTCTCTGACTCTCTATCTATCTATCTCTCTTTTATCGTAACAATGCGTTTATTTTTTTGCAGTCAAATTATTTTTATTTGTTACTCAAATTTGGGAAAAAAGTTACATCTTACAACGTAAGAATCTTAACACTCGAGCTAATATTTCGAAACGTCAATTGCTTGCATGACTTAATTTTTTTCTTTTTTTTTTCTTTCTTTTTTTTTTTTTTTCTTGCGATCGAAGTTTGGGCATTGCCGATATCAGGCCTCACTTTTTCCACCCTGCGTGCCTGACGTGGGCTTTATTTAACGAACTATAAGGCTTGAGATCGAGATATAATGAAAGACTATATCAGTGTTTCAACCAATCAGTGGGTCGTTCGTTTGTGTCGGCTCAACATATATTTTGACATAGCATAATCGATATCCAGGTATGGATTTAATTGATTATTATTTAGGAATCCCCAACAGTTACTGGTAAGAAACGGGGTAAATTTATAAACAGGGATAAAACAATTTGATGGAAAGCTTTTGGTTTTGTTTTGGGTTTTTTTTTTTGTTTTTTTTTTGTGGCTTTTTTAAAATTATTTTTGTTTTGGTTTTTTTGTTGTTTATTTACTTTTTTTTTTTTTAGAAAGATAATATTTTGTATCGTGTGTTTTTTGTATTCTTGATGCTTATGATGTTCTAGAATTCAAGGTGCTCACAGCCGAATTTCCTTGCTTGTCCTCAAATGCATTTTGTTTGAATGTATGTTGCATGCCGAAAAAGTTAATCCCATTTACTGACCTCAAAAATGTGTTGCAAGTTTTAAATGTCGGTTTGTTTTCTATGTTTTTACTATTATTTCTTTTTTAAATGTATAATTTATTGTGCTGCATAACGAGTTCGATCAAGTGGCCTTGGATGCGAATATTTGTATTGTAGCGACACGAATATTGTTGCATGCGTATGTACTCTTGCATAGTGTTTTGTGTTTTGTAAAGGAGACTCAAGCATTATATTATGCTTATTTTATTTTTTTATTTTACTAAAAGCCCTAATTTTGCTTCGGTGCACAGCATGTCGATCTTATAGAGTGAAGAAATTCAGAAAGAAATGAATCATAGAAAGTCAAATATCGATGGATTACATGCTCTTGCGAGTTGCCACAGATTCAATCGATGTTTGTCCTATCGAATGTTATCTGCCTATTTTTTGTATTAACACTTACATTGATGTCTGGAAGAGACGGGTTCACCATATGTTTGGCTCCACCGGATTTCATTTGTGATTTTTTTTTAAACCCCCATGAAAATGCCTGTTACTGATGAGTGCATGTTCACGGCTATTATAGTAAATATTTTATCATGCAGTAGCCATTTTGTGTTGTTTTCTTTTTGTTTTGTTTTTTTCATTTATTTCAACAAATGTGTTTCTTTAAAAAATATTGCTTGAAGCTTCAAATGTTCCTCATATGTAAACTTGGAGATCTTTAAAATAGTGTTACTATTAGTACTATCACCATTAGTACTGCTACTGCTATTCTACTACTATTACTGCTATTACTAGTAATGCTGCTACTGCTACTACTACTACTACTACTACTACTACTACTACTACTACTACTACTACTACTACTACTACTACTACTAATACTTCTACTACTACTACTTCTACTACTACACTACTACTACTACTACTACTACTACTACTACTACTACCACTACTACTACTACCACTACTACCACTACCACTACTACTACTACTACTACTACTACTACTACTACTACTACTACTACTACTACTACTACTGCTGCTACTAAGAACTTAGTGGGGTACTGGCATAAGACATGTTCTCTTTGATGGCAAGGCGACGGGTGTCGACGGAACAGTAAGTCGTGGGTTCGAATCCCACAAAGGACAAACATTTTCGGTCACTCTTACTTAAAGCCTATTTCTTACAATTGCTGAGCACTTTAGAACACTTTCTTACGACTACATTTCGTAAGTTATTCTCTTGCTAACTTTTGTTTGTTAACTTTGTTTGCTGCTAGCTTTTCCTGTCATTCCTTTTTTTTTTTTTTACTTTCACCTCAGTATATTTTTACGAGGTTATTTTAGTTTACAGTACATTAGCATTCATTTGAAAACATATAGGTCTAGATATACCCCGAATTCTTTTTCTTAAATGCATTTTACCTAAAGTAGGTCCTCTTCGTCAAGATCTTTGTATTTTTATTTTATATATAAAACTATTCTGAATGGACCTTTGGAAGTTCTTCCTCATTGCAGAAGCGTTTGTCTCTCTGCCCAAATTGATTAAAAAAAGCGTGGATGAAATAAAAGCAATGCGTCCTTTAACATTCTCTAGAATTGAATGTTATTTGAAGTGAATCCTTTGCCTACCACTTTCTTCATTGTGTTTACCCACTTTTTTTCCAGGCGTCGTTCCAACGCTTCGAACCGACCGATGTCCTCATCGTCCAACACATCCAGCAGCGGCGGGGGGAGTAACTCGAATTACATGTACCCGGATCTCAGTGCCTTTCCTCAACTCAAGGGCGATAACAGTGACGACAATCTCTATGTGGATCTGGTAAGAGATGCGTGTGGATCGAGCAGGCCTGTTTACTTTGCGACCTAGACCTATCCTTAGCATTGGACTCTACCTAGCAACTGAGATGATACGTTTGCGATAGGACTGTATCAAATCGTGAATCGATTTGTTACTTAAATACTCAAATCTTTACTCACATCGTTATCTATTTTTTATTTTAAATTGGTGAACGCAAATCTTTTCACCTAACCGTTACATTAACTTGCTCTTTAATCTTAATCCACATGTTCAGAACTAAGCAAACCACCCTGGTCTCTAATGATATCATTATATATGAAAAAAAATGTCCCAAAATTTGAAAAAAAAAAAAAAAAAAAAAAAAGGTCACTTTTTGTGATGTTTTAATATTTGCGGGGTGGGGGGTTCAAAATAGGCAAGCTAACGCCGTGATGACAGAGTAGTTTTTATAAATCTTGTTATGTTATTTATTTCCCCCTCTTTTGATGAGGAAAATGACGCATCGGTATCAACGGACTATAAGCGCCTTTTTTTTCTCAGAATCAGACTCGGATCTTCCAGGCTGTTAAAAGTCGTTAAAAAAAATCTTTCTCCTGATGATGATGATGATGTTACCATGCCTGGAGAACACGCAGCAAACCTCATGTCGTGGGAATCACATTAAGATTTTTTATCTAGACACCTGCCAAGGCAATATTCGAGTCATTGGGTCAAACATATGCGGCGAGCAGTAATAATTATCCTAAGCTAAGCTGAGTTTGGGATTATTCCTCTTCGGCGGTCTTTCTTGACGGCGGCTTGTTTGGTCTGCTAGGAAAGGCGGACTCTCGCCTTACAGTGGATGAGCTATAGAGTACTTTATCAGTCTGGAGATTGTTCTATAGTTGGAAATTGTTAAAAGTCCTCTAAAATTACTCCCGAGTCCCGTGTGGGGATCGGAGATTGTTTCAGTATTGTCATGTATCTTAATCAGATCTATTAGATCTATTACACTTACAGCATCCACTACCACGGGATGTTTACAAAACACTCCATGAGTATTTTATCGCTTGTTTTTATATACATTTATTATTATTATTATTATTATTATTGTTGTTTTTGTTTTTTTAATGCAAAATTATGCAGTGCTATCGTCAAATTACAAATATACTCATTGCTTCTACCCCCCCCCCCTCCCCCATCTTTCTCCCCCTTTTTTTACTCCCTAACTTTTTTCCAACATCATCCATCTCCTCTCTCTCTCTCTCTCTCTCTCTCTCTCTCTCTCTCTCTCTCTCTCTCTCTCTCTCTCTCTCTCTCTCTCTCTCTCTCTCTCTCTCTCCATCATTTCTTCGTTTCCTCTCTTCACATATAAGATAACACTAACTCAACGCCCTAACGTAAGTATTCACTACAATGTGTATGTATGATACTCCACTTTTGGATGATTCCCACACATGCAGCATAACATGAATGTCAGCACTTCCTTTTTTTTTTTTTTTTTTTTTTAAAAAATAACAGTTTGAGAGAAGGCGATCATAATTTATATGTTTTCGTCCTAAGTTTCGGGCGTCTCTGAATTATTTCACACCAAAGTAAGAGATTAAAAAAACTTCCAATTTCCTTGACAGCAAACCGTAATCTTGGCAGACGGTCACAGTATGGTGCCCTTCTTGATGGGACGCTTCGGTTGCTCTTGCTTTGGGCCACTTTAAAAATAAAACAAAAATTATGTGCTATGTCAATGTTTGCCTTTCTATTGTCTCTTCTTTCCCTTTTTTAGTTCTCTCCCTCACTTTCTCTCTCTCTCTCTCTCTCTCTCTCTCTCTCTCTCTCTCTCTCTCTCTCTCTCTCTCTCTCTCTCTCTCTCTCTCTCTCTCTCTCTCTCTCTCTCGTCTCTCTGTTTCTCATCACCACTCAAGTCTCTCTATTTGTCATTAGTATTTTTATTCAATTAACTCTTTATTTGTGTACCTGTAACTTCCCTTTTTCTCTGCGCATCATAATGCCTCTTCTCTCTCTTTATTTAAATGTGGATGGTTAATGTGTGCTAAAACTTGAAGCCGTGTGTCATGCTTTTGATTGTATAAAACATAAATAACCATACATACTTACACGATTGGTCTCATTCGTACCTCAACATTGCTGGATACAAGCCTCTTCTGATGCCTTATGCTACTCTTATGTTAATCCTTTATCGGTCTCGGGGCATTTTAAAATGAAAGACAATGCTAATTGTTCTTAGAGCCTGAACAAAATTTACATTTATTTCCAACACAAACCGGTATGAATCACGCGTCTGCCGCCCACTGCGCACTGTATCATAGTCTGCACAAGTCCTAATGCAACGATTTTCTGTTTGTCTGTGACAGTCTGTTTCTCAACGTGTGTTTATCTCGTTGGCATTCCTATCTCCCTGTTCATCATTTTGCTGCATTACATTGCAACGGCGCTTTTCCTCCATTTCTGTTATATATCTATATTGCAATGTAGATTAATGAAAATGATGAGCGCATTTCAATTTATTGAAGTCTGCTAAATAAACTACAGACTGCCTATTGCAGATATTCTCAATTGTTAAGTGTGGTCAACTTTTTAAAAAATGTATGCAGTATGCAAATTATTTTGGCCATATCTAAAGCAGTTAGCAGAAGTGGCTGTGAGTTTATTATGGCAATTCTGAAGTTTGTGGGTTGTTGTTGTTTTTTTTTGGTCCAGGTTAAAAACCCACGCTGTTCATTGATGAAAAAGAACGCCACTCTTTCAGCTTAAGTCTGCCCGACGGGGGCTTGTTTGATCTGCGAGACTGGCCCTTGTAATGAACAGACTTTATAAAAAAAAATTATTAAAACTTTAAACGAAAATCTTAGCTCCAACGCCGAAAGAACAAACTATTATATTTTCCTCTTTTTCTCTACTCGACAAAGAATATGTGGCAGGATATGATTGTATGCACAATGTATGAGCATGACGCTTGGGATAAACCACGACTGCGCCTTTCTTCACTTTTAAACGTGGGGTGTTTTTTATTTTCCTTTGAGTCCTTGCCCTGAGTAAGAAATGCCACATATCAAAACGACAATTAACACATGCTTTATTAAACTTATTCTTCCTTTTGTAACTGCTTTGTATCTCAAAGTCCAGACTCAAACCTGGAATGTCATAATTCATGCATTTGGGTTCCTCAATCCAAGTTCCCTCCCCTATTTCTTTCCTAAAATTTTCCCGCCTTAAAATGTCCTCTTTATCTTGCATTGCCAAGATATTTTCTCACATTTATTGCAGCCTGGTCCAGGTAGATGAATTAATCAATGAATATCATCCTCTACCCTACACTTTCAATTCCTTTATTTATCCATATGAGGGCCACTTTATGTGGAGTAGAGCACTACCCTTGATACCAACAGTTACTGTTACCCTTGATTCTGGCTCGAAAACCATCACATAAGTGGATAAGTACAGGGAATTTTTTTCTAAGATCCACCATGTCTCATAGGGCTTTGCTCAATGTTATACAAAAATACTCGAAATTTGTTTTGACCACACTAGATCAACAAATACAGGTCTTAATCTAACAGTACGTACTAGACATGTATGGCTCATTCATAATTTTATTTTCATCATCATCATCAGCTCATGATCAAACTCTTTGCACTTTCATGTCTTCAGGAGGATGAGCACATCTACGGGAAGGCGTCTGACATCTACCAGTCTCGGTTTGAGTCTGAGCCCCTTTATCAGTGGTACAGCAAGGACAAGATGATACAGAACACACGGTCGGATAAGTCTACATCTGATGACCTTTCCGATGAGGAGTATCTGGAGCTCGAAGAGAAATCACGACCAGGTGACTGGTTTTAGGAAGTGCATGTATAAGAAACATTTTGTGAAGTACATGGCTGTTTCATAAAATGAGTTGATGCCTAGGATCATTTTTTTTGTACGTCCAGTCATTCAGTATGATAAATATAAAGATAGATTTTTTAAAAAAGTTTTAAGTGATAGTTTTGTCTAAGTAGGTAAAAAAAGTTACTCTCTCTTTAATATTACTTACCATATTTTCAAGGGAAGCAGGTGTTAATCTACTGAAATCACATTTTCTAGGTATTACAATGGATACATAAGCTTACGTATAATTATATAAAACCATAATCTGATGAACATTTGAGTGATGTCTTGATAAAACATAAAATAACTTTGCACTTAAGGTTTATTCAAGTAGTTTTGTAACGTTGATACTTTTCCTATCTCAAGTGGAGTACAGATACTCTGTGTATTTCTATTTTTGATTCGTTTATCATATCAAAATTCTGTTGTGTTAACTCTTTGAGTCTGTGCCCCAAATTCACATTTGGACGGAGGCCTTAAATAAAAGCCTCTGTATAGAGTCTATCTAGCGGCCGCAGGCTACGGCGGCTTGTCCAAAACTGAAACTAGATCAGCCGTACTCTGCGGCCGCTCGGATTCAAAGAGTTAAGCTCTGTATATTTTCAGAAAATTATTTATGGTAACAGAAGATTTGCAAACTATAGGATTAAGCATCTACATTGCATTTTGTGGAAATTGTTTGTTTGAGTTTCATTTTTCGGTGACTAAATTTGGAGGTCCATGTTTCGAGTTACAACCCTGGTGTGCAAATGAGCTTGAGAGTACCTTATGGTGGATACTTTATATCAAATTCATATGATATCGAAGTTAATGTAGCAAAGAAATTCAAATAAATTTTCTAATTCACATGATTGATAGCATTAATAAGCAGGGATTGACAAAAAGGAACTTTCCCACAGGATTTAAAATAAAAAAGATGCCATTTTAATCAATAATAAGCATTCAAAATCTTTCTTTTTACAGTGCAGATTTTTTACGATTATCCCCTCTTTTGCCTTCAACCTCATATGCGGTCGATTGGTTGACTAAAAACATATTAGCCAACTTTACACAAATGCATTGCCTCAATCTAGGAAAAAAAATAAGCTCAAACCCTAATGGAAGGTCAGTGCTTGAAATTTAGAGGCCAAAAAGCAAATTGTTCTACATGTAGAGTTAACACATCTAATTTTTTTATTCAAATGTATTGTTTAAATCTGCACAGAATCTGTGTATGAAGATGTGGAACGTCTACTTGAGAAAACTTCTTTAACAGTGACTAGAGATAAAGCCTCGATGAAATCCAATTCCACCAGCTCATCTGAGTCTATCAGCACTCCCATCAGTGCTAAAGATAAACCACAGAGACGCTCTGTCATTGAGGATGTGTTCAAGAATGGAGGCAATCTACACAGAGCCCTGTGGTGCCAGATGCCTGAGGTGAGAGTTCTATATATAGAACTATTGTGATGTATGCACAACAGTTTCCTGGTAGGCATTCTAACTTCTTTTGCTTCTCTAGGTTTTTTTCTGTAAATTTCATTCGGAGAAACAGTCCGCTAGCTCTGCAGCTATCATTAAGTGTCTGCTACTTAAATTGAACCATTTAGGGACAAAAAAATTTTAAACTGGATTAAAATCATGATGATCATTTTATTGTAATTTTAAAAAGCATCCAACACCAAGCTGCTTGTATGAGGGATCTACATAGGACCTATCATGTTTTCTTCTGTCCCTTCTCCTACTTTTACATGAATTTTGAAAAAAAAATGAAAAGAGAAAAATTTTGTGAGGCTCTACAATAAATAGTCAACTATTTCTTTTTAAAGTTTCATATAAATTGACCCACTTTGAAAGAACAATAATTCTGTGTGTATTTCAATGTTTGCAACATTTGAACAATTCCAAATTAATTACCTTTAATGAATGCTCTGTTAAGTAAGAAATATGAATGAAAGCATACAAATAAAGTAAAATTTACAGACAGAATACTAGCGTTTCAAAGAATACAAGAAAAAAATTTGAATTTCTTTGTCTTAATAAAGAAGCTGATCAAAACATTTAATCAAGCCTCTATTTATCAACTTTTTTGTAATTTTCTGACATTGACTGTTATTTCATACGAGTTTACGTTGTGCAATGCACATTATCTTTGCACGAATGTATTGGAACAGCCAGGATGTGTGCAGTCCACCTGGCCACTGTGAGATATAAAAGATCTGTTCCCTGTTGGATTGAGGGACTAGGTTAGGGTCTTCTTTGTTTCAGCCCTGCCTTGCCTGGAGGACAAGAAAAGGAACAGTGTATCATGTTGTTGAGAAGAGACCATTTTAACCATATGCTAATCAAGTGTAAGTGTTTATTTGTTGTGATCAGCAGAAAGAATACAAAAGTTTATTTTTACTTCAGGTCATATCAAGTGGATTGTTGGAAAAACTCTCAGACCAAGAAAAGAAAATACAGGAGGTGAGTGTATTGATATTCTCAGTTTTATGGTGATTGTGTCTGAGATATCTCCCAGAATACTCAGTTGTCAGCATGCGTCTGGTTTGAGTGGTTCACAAGAAAATTCAAGGGTTCACAACTAATGAACTTTTTCTTGTTTTCAAATTTTTAACCTTGTCTTTGATGGGTTTTGTAGATTTCTTTCTCTCATATTTTTTTTTTAATTTTTGAATGTGAGTTCTTTTAGAATAAATGGTACTTAGTATGATTTAGAATAGTTTTCAAGCTAATTGGTTCCATTTATTTTTACATTATACATTATTGACTTTTTGGGGGAGGGAGGGCAGATCTTCAAAGTCTTATGTAGCTGCATCTCATCTTAAAGATATCTGTGGATGTGTAACATCTTAATAGTTAATACCATAACGTCTGAAAAATTGTCAGATCAAGTTTCTATGTTTTTTGCGTCTTTTTTTGTAGTTTAGTGATAAGCATTGCAATGTAGAGTATATTTTAAATGTGAAATTAAACTTTCAAAAGTATAACTCATCTTTATAAAATGCTAAAATGAACCAATGCATTCTCTGACTCTATCATCAGGCCATGTTTGAAATAATGACATCGGAGGCATCATATCAGCGATCCCTGAAGGTGTTGATCTCTGTATTCCTGATGGCCCCAGAGTTCTCAGCTGACATGTCAGACCGCTGTGTGATCACACGCAGGGACAGACAGGTGCTCTTCTCCAACATAGGACACATAAAGGATATCAGTGAAGAGTAAGTTGTAGTTACATCATGTCTTAAAACTTGCACAGTGTAAGTCGGTATCTCAAATTATTTTTTCAAAGTTGAATGTGTGAAAGCTTCAACCAATAAACAATTCTAGAGATGCGATGAGATACATTGCTGGGGATAGGAATGCCCTTATAAGCAATGAACTAATTGAGTTTTGAGCTTAATAATAGGAATTTCGAAATAAACTTAAATTCTTGGAAAAACAATTTGAGTTAAACCTGAAAATGAATTTAAATACAATTTAATTCATTTGATATTTGAGGCCAAGAAAAGTTTAAAATAGTTTCAGGGCATCAGAATAGAATGAAGTAAAGCATAAGTTGAAATCATGAGAGTTGGAGTGATGTGAATTAACTGCATAATTTGAGTTGGCATTGAATTAAGGTGATGAAGAATTGTTGCTTACCAATAAAGGTGCGAGACTTAATGGTAAGTGAGAAAGTTTCAATTTTATATGCTTTTGCCATTATTAAAAAGGGCATATTTGCTTTTTTTTTAATAATAATTTAAATGTTTTGAAAAATTGTACATGCTGTTTTCTCAAACTTTGTCTTGGGCTTTGAATTAAATTCTATTAATTTCCCTAAATTGTTATCTGCTTTGACAATCAAGTGAATTTGTTTTGACTGCTAAAGCAATTAACGATTTAAATCGCTAATTCACTTTTGAACATTTGCTCTGTAGCTTCTTACGTGACTTGGAGGAGAGATGGCAAGAGTCATGCCACATGAAGGACGTCTGCGACATCATCCACAAACATGCCTCACAGAAATTTGAGCCTTATGTTCGTTACTGCAGCAACCAGGCCTATCAGGACAGGGCACTTAACAACCTAAAGTAAGGTTACTAATTTAAAATTTTCATTTCATTCCTCCATAAATAATTTTTGCTTTTCTATTTCTTTTCATTCTTTTCCTTCTTCTATGTCATTTCTAATAATATTTTCCCATGCATTATATTATAGAAATGTAGAAACCTTTCATAGTCTAAACTAATGTCACATGAGTTGAGTGATTTGCTGAAAGTTTTTTCCAGCTTTTATTGATCTCCTTTTATGTCAGTGAGTACATCTCTTCACTTAAATATTGTAATCTCTTACCATTCAGGCAAAATGCAGAGTTCAGTGAAGCAGTGAAGCGTCTGGAACAAAACTCCCAGTGCCAGTTCCTCCCTCTGGCGTCCTTTCTCTTGTTGCCTATGCAGCGTATAACCCGCCTTCCTCTTCTGGTTGATGCTATCGCCCATAGACTGGAGCCTGGCTGCGCTCTACACACCAGCTGCAAGAAGGCCCTTGATAGTCTCACTAAGGTAGCTGTCGTATCTAATGTACAAAACTGAATTGGGAAAAAGTTCTCCTTCATAGATAAATCATCAAATATACCAAACATATTGATTAGGCCAATTTACTGGAATATTCACTAAGATAACCAAAAAAAAAAAAAGCCGCAAGTGTTCAAAGTTACAATTAGAAGTGTCAGAATCAAAATTCTGTAATTGAAGTTGGAGAAAAAAAAAACATTGCAGAATCTAGCTCAGGAAATTTACTAGGTTCCTTCAAAGAATGATTTGCTGACACATAAACAACACTATTTATTGATATATTCATTTCGTAGCAGTATTGTAAGAGCTTCACCATATTCCTTTTTTAACTGTTTCAATGAACCCACATGAGGCTCTGCCTGAACATATTTATCAAAGATGGATACTGCTGAATCTCCAACCTTTGATTGTAGCCTTGCAGCCTTTTTGAAAATTACTTCTATTTTTTAATTTTTTTTCAATATGTTTTTTTTACGTCAGTTTTTTATTTTTTTACATTTCAGAACTCTAGATTAAAATCAATGTTTATTATGTGAATCAAGAGATATTTGTCAAACATTGGAGTGAGGAGACCTTCAATGGTTTCAATTGATTCTCTTATGAAGCAAGATACTGTTAGGTGTGATGTTTCTCTCTTTTAATTCATTCTTTTCTTTCTTTCTTTTTTTTTATTCCGAGAAGGGGCAGAGTGTTTTTGTCATTGTTCATCACTGATTCTTTTATCTGCCTGTCAGGTTGCAAAACGTTGTGATGAGGCAGCTAAGAAAATGCAGCAAGCTGAACAGATGTGCCTTTTAGCATCAAACTTGGAATTTAAAGTCAAGGTGGGTCAAACTATTACAGTGAGTCCTCATAAGTTATTCAAACATTGATAACTCAAATCTCTTTTTATAGAGTCGGAGTTATTTAATTTCATCCTAAAATTTACTGTTAGACTGCTCTTTCAATTTCCACTTGCAATCAAGGCATTCAGAGCAAGTTATTGCCTCCCCAAATTCCCCATCATTTTTTTTCCCCTCAAGAGATCAATCAACAGGTGAGATAAAAACTTCAGCAACAGTGGAAAAAAAGCCATCAGGGAAGCTCATTTTTACACATTTTCAAATGTATGCTGAAACAACACCTGATCAGTGATACCGTTAACATTTAACAAAACTTGTGCTGGGTGCCAAATTGTCATGAAATTTATTTTTTTATGTTCCTTTCATTTTTGTAATCAATATATTGTTTCAATGTAAGTTGGACCATTTGTTTGTAAAGCCCATTAAGTATGCTTTGTCAAAGAGGAGCTATAAATGTAATTTAATGTTGTTGTTGTTATTATTATTATTATTATTATTATTATTATTATTATTATTATTAATGTACTTTTTGAGACAACTTTCTTTGTGAAATATATAAGTACTTTTATTGATTGAAAAGGTTTCAATGAAAAAGACAGCTTTGAAAAATATAAACAAGCATTCAAGGAATAGTGTTCCCTTCTTTTATTTTAGCGAGAAAAATTATTCTAAAAGCCTGTATGTGATAAGAAATATTTTCTGAAAAGACAGATTAAATTCCAGACAATAGCTTAAATAAGTCTGCATATTTCCAGTTTTCTAATATCTTGTAGCTTTTGTTTTATCAAACCTTTTTGAAAGACACAGTTGACACCTCTTAGTAGGTTGCGAATTTGAAACATGCAGTTCAAATTATCTAAATTGAACTTACTGTCAAAGCCCCCTCTTTTTGTCTTTTTTAATTGGTTCAATGAGTGATTTATTCCTGACCAGTATTAATTTATTCAAACTATGCTGTTATTAAATTGAACTGAATTGGTACTTACATTATGTTGGTTGTTTTTTTTTTGTGTTTATATAGGAGTTCCCCTTAGTGTCTGCATCACGTTTCTTGGTTAAGCAAGGGGAGCTAAACATGATCAAGGCTGACGGGACCAATCGAAAGCCTTTATCCAAACTGCTGGGCTCTCACAAGGAGCATCTATATCTCTATCTCTTCAACGATGTCCTGATGGTTACCAAAAAGAAAGGGTGAGTCTATTTTATGTCTCTTTTATGGCCCTTCTTAAACATACACAATTTTTCTCTTTTGAATTCCCCTGCTATCAAACTTTTATTAGAAAAGGTTGTTGAACCTAGTTTAGATAAGATCAAGTTTGTCCGAAGTCATTATATAATCTCTTTACCTTGTCAAAAATTTTCCTCATCAGGCACAGTATGTGGTCTCAAGGAAAAAAAAATATGCACCCAATTTTTTTTTAACAAATTGAAATTAGAAAAAAAAATGTTCATGCATGTGGCTTTAGCATCAAAATTTATGTTACATACTATTTTACATGTGTCCTCTCTGTAAAATGAATGTTTTTAACCCTGTAATAACTATTAACTCAAACTCTGTAAACTGTATACTTTATGCTCAATTTCTAGGCTCATGGTGGGAATGCAATGGTACAGTTGCAGATAAATATTTTCGGTAACTGTAGAGTTAATATTTTTGTCCCTGTAATCTTATATAAGAGTGAATCACATTTATTTCTCCTATAATTTTGTGTGTATGTAGGTCAGCCTTTCAGGTGCGGGACTATTGCCAGCGCAACTCGCTGTACGTGGAGGCAGTGGACAACCCAGACAAGTCACGCCACCTGGCACCAGGTGTGGCTACAGGGGTGCCCAACTTACTTTTCCTGGCGTTGCTTGCCAACCACGACAACAAGCAGGTGGAGCTGGTGTTATCCTGCAAGTCAGAGTAAGTAGCTTCGATAGGTGTCCATTTTCTGATTTAAGCTGGTTCTGGGATTCTTTTTGCTTCGAAATTTAGAATTAAGAGCTTTTTTATTTTTATTTTTTTTTGTTGCTTTAATTAGGTATGGAAGCGATGATTTCAATCTAAAGAAAATTTAGCCTTTTACTGGTAGGCTTGAAATGTCAGGCTCAAATAGACATGTCTGTTATCCCATAAAATAAAGCTATTGAAATATCTTCAAATTCAAGAAGCAGTATAACATCAACTTGTCCTCATGGCTTATGCATAGTCAACTTGAAAGTTAGGAAAGATTCCATATAACAAAGAATAAAGCAGCGGGTGTTAATTAAAAAATGATAGTGAGTATTTATCACATACTCATTAGAAGCTTTCTTTTCTTGTTTCCAAAAGAGAGGGCTGTTATAGTTAATAAATGTAGAAAATCTTTTTTTAATGTTTGCTTTTTTTACAAGTTAAGGTTTCTAGTTAATGAAAAACTTATGTTAAGATCTTTTATATGATTTTCAGGAGTGAAAGGACAAGATGGGTGGAAGCCATCTCACCAACAAGTTCTGCAGGGGACAGTGAGAGAATATATGATTATTGGGGTAACTTTTTTTAATCTATTTTCCATTAATTTGTGTAGGAATATTTATATATTTGATAAAATGTCATCACTGAGCATGAAAGAATTACTTCATCTCTCTTCCTATCCCCCCCTGACTCCCTGAAATATAAAAATTAGAAAAAAAAAATCCGTCCTGTAATATCATACATTGCATTCCATTTCTCTCCAGACTGCCCCCAGTTTCACTGTGTTCAAAAGTACATTGCACAGCAACCTGACGAGCTTACATTGGAAGAGTCAGATGTGATCAATGTCACACGAAAGATGGCTGATGGTGAGTAGCTGGACTGTTCGGTTTTCTTACATGTCAGGTTAAATCTTTTTTAATATGTGGTAAAAGTAAAATTTTGACGAATAATGTCACCTTTTGAGATGATTTTTATTGACTGAGTTAGTGTCTCTATTAGTATAGGTTATTTTTCTTCCATATACATGACACATTTTAACCTTCGAAGAATTGCATAGAACTAGTTTGTGTATTTAAAAAAAATGTTAAAATAATCATAATTATTGTTATCATGACCTTTGCATCACATAAAAGGATTTATGGCAGATGACATTAGTTGATAAAAGTTTAAGGTTAAAAACTGAGCCTATCAAAGTTAAAAATAGTTTGCAGACTTAAATTTGGACCAGTTGTGAAGCATGTTATTCTGTATACCTTCTGTTTTATCCAATTTTGTTTGAGAAATTAAAAGTATCAAACAGCATTTAACTCATGTTTCTTCTCTTTGGGACAGGTTGGTGTGAGGGTGAACGTATTAGAGATGGGGAGAAGGGTTGGTTCCCAGCCAGTCACACAGAAGAGATTAATAACAGCCATGTGAGGGCAAGGAACTTGCGAATGCGTTACCGCCTCATGATGGCATCACAAGAGTATGCTCTAATGGAGTTTGGCAACAAACACTAACAGTACATTATGTTGGAACAAATTTGTTGGCCTGGACTGAAATATAGGGAATTTCATTTATGTTGAGTTGAATGGAATGGGAAATGACAGTTGCTATTTGTTTTTTCTTCAAGCAGCTCTAGACCAAGATATGAACCATGATAATGCATTAAAAGTGAACCCCTGTTAGTCTTATGGTTTCCTAATAGTGACATAAGTTGTAGATCTGGAAAAAGAAAACATTAAGTGCATAGGATATGAAAGGATAAGTCTGTGTAACTTCCTGATATTGTCTTTGCAAAGATCTGTGGAATGACGAATCAATTAGGACTTCAGATTCTTGTACAGTGCTTATTTAGCACATCAAGGTTTTCCTTTTCTCAGAGATTAACTTGTCAGGAACATATAAAGAGTAACAAACTTGTAGTCTTTTTTCGGCTAGTTTGATGGCTCATGGTGTCATCACTCTAGATACATGATACATATAATATTTATGTTAATTTTTTCTGTTTTTACATATTTTTGGTCAGTTTAAGAAATTATATTCCATCCTTAATCCTAAATTGCAAAATTCCAAAAGGATACACTGTTAAGTCACCAATATCTTATATTGTATGAACTTTATTACACATCGGTTTTGGTCTAGCTTCCTGTTAATGTTGTATGAAAAACTTTTAATTTGAGAGATGTTTATTTGTACAGGTAAAATGTGAATTTATCAAGCATTGGGAAAAACATTTTTATGAAGGATTATTCATAGTAGAAAATTTTTACATACTTCTATAGCTAAAGATTACTAAGTCATAATATAACAATACTGTCAAATTTATATGCCAATGTAAGGATCTTTATTAACCTAAAGGGACATAAAACATTGTAAATATCAGAAGAGCTATGATCATTTGTCATAATTTAAAGCAGGAAATAAAAAAAACCCTTCCTTTTTTATATTTCTTTACAACTACAAGCGAACCTACAAAAATCTAGTTTGAACTATTCAACTCAGTCCAGAGTGTCTAGCAAATCAGAAAAGTTAGATAAACGTCAAAAATTCAATAGTCATCCTTAATCCTAAATTGCAAAATTCCAAAAGGATACACTGTTAAGTCGCCAATATCTGAAATGGTAGGAAATCAACCATCAAGGTCAGAAAAAGGAAGGAAAGACAGCATTCAGTAACTAAGCCAACAGCCTTCGCTGATAGCAAGGCCAGCGGCTAGCCAACCAGGCTTGACTTAGCAAGGGCCGCACGGCGAGGACTACATGAGCGTAGTTTTTGTGTCATAGCTTGGGTTCAAATCGCTATTTATTGCTCTCTTTAAAAACATTGAATTGCATAGGTGCTCTATTATCATCATCATTTCTATTATTGAACATGCCCCTGCAGATTCTCTATTGATTATCATCACGCAGTGGAAACCGACTTTGGATTCTCTTTCAAAATCTTAGGTAGGAAATTTTCGGAGAAGTTAGGAAATTTTAGGTTGAGATGTTGCTGGACACCCTGCAGTCAGTCTCAGTAAGCATTTTTTTTTAAACTCTTTTCATGTGTGTGTGTCTTCAATGAAACAATAAGGTTATAATACACATATGCAATCTCGATTCAGACATATTTCATATGTCATAAGTGGTCTCAAAGTAGCTTGTAAGTCAAAACATTTAAACACTTACATTTCTAGGTACTTACTGCATATTTGCCTTAAGCCATAATGTCTTCACACAATCTTGATATAAGCAAAAATTTGCTCTGCATAATGTAAGAGTATTGGCTTAGGGGTCAGTCTTGACCTCTTTTTTCATGTTTTGCTTAAAGTTTTCTGGGGTTCTTATTAATTTTTATTCAATCATTATTTTAAGATGGAACATAATTTTCAAAGCATCTTTCAAAAATTAACTGTGACAATACAAAAGGTTAAGGACATATATCATTAATAATAGAATATTTTGTAATTTCTTACTAATTTTCCTAGGTTCTTTTTATTGTTGCAAGATAAAAACAGCAGTCGTATGTTAATTTCTATTTTTTTTTGGTAAAAAATCATGTATATTAAATTGTGGCTATTTGTAACATACGGCAAGGAAAAGAATGCAGTTTGTGAAAAAAATGTCATTCTCTTTATGTTAATATGTGTTGATAGCTTTTTTTATCCAATAATTTTTAGATAAAAGTGCGATCATGCACAATAATTTCCGTCAGTTTTATTTTTCAACAGATCCAATGAATTTATCCAAAATCGAATTCAAAAGAATCGCAAAATGTTCAAAATTGATTTTAAAAAAAGTCCAAAATCAGTTTGAGGTATGTAAGAATTTAAATTATCAGAGCTTAAGTGAATTAAACTTTTGTGTAGTCTTTATCCAATCTATCTGAATGCTTATATTATATCAATTTCAATTGTTCAAATTGTTGCCAAAATGATTCTCTGACTTTTACCATGATTACTGTATATAATACCTGTATTATGAACATTTTAAAATTGGAAAATGAGTGACATAATGGAGAGAATGATAAAAGCAAATATTTTTTTGCTTTCTTTGATTTTGTATGGGTTTCTGCAATGCAGTAAGAGCTTGTTAATGTTTGTGTGTAATTGATGGCCCACTTTTACCTGAAATTTCCAGTGAGATATGACATGTTGTTAAGTCTTTTACCTTCCTTTCAATTACGCAATTTTACAAGATCATAAGTTTTTACACAAGTTTTACGTTAATGAAAAAACATTTTTATAATAAAGGAGGCGACGCAAGCTATGGAATTCTATTGATGGGTACTTACTGCTCTTTGTGGTTTTAAAACAATCAGTTCTCATTTACCAGTTAATTCCAGTTTTAATCAGCTATAGAAAGGGGGTGGGGGGTAGTTTTTTGTTTTGATTAAATCTTGGCTTGGTTATCATCCTGACATCTTCATAGCTTGGCAATTTCAGTGAATGGGCAGCTTCAAACAAAGAAGTACAATTTGTTAGGTTTTTTTTATAATTTTATACTGCCATTTCATCTCATTCTACTTTCACTTCCTTTTTTTTGACCAGATATGAGCTACTTCTTGTAAATTCCTCATAAGACAATGTGTAGCATCATTGCCTCATAGTGGAATTATTGACATGCTGTTTGTCAAGCAGGGAAAATAATTTTTTTTATTTGGAAGTATTCATGATGTTCTGTGCAATAAGCCAGTTTGAAGAATAATCCTTTCGTTTGTTTTTTGTTTGCACATTAGGAAGTTTGTTTAGGATATTCAATGTGAATTTGAAGTAAACCATCTAAAAAAGATTGATTTTGCTGCAAAATTTGTAATATCCAATATCCAAGAAAACATTGTGACATAACATTGAGGTGACGTTAAAAGTTCAACCATTCACTTTGGTATACGAACAACAAATCCAAATAATTCTTCAATTTACTAAGTATGAAACTTCAATTTTTTTAAATTTTCAAGTATGGTTTGTGGGTTTTTTTCATATCTCTTTGAAATTTATGGAACATAAACTATAGAAGTCAGCAAGGAACACTGAATGAAGAGATCAAAACCAGAGAAAAGTTCTTTCTTTGTTTTTCTTAACACAATTTGCATCCATTGTGTTATTTTCTTTTGCTTTTTATTTTTTTTCCTTGCCATTGCTGTCTTATCTTTTTTTTAATTGTAAAGTCTATTTTTTCACAAAGTGAAGGTACATAAAATAACTTTCAAGTTTTTGTAAACATCAGTTCATTTTTACTGTCCTTGTGGGTAAAAAATCACCACTTTTAAGAAGGAACATTACAGAGAAGTTTTTCAATGAAAAATGAAAAAACAACAAAAGGCTGGCTATCCGTCCACATGATCATTGCATAATGTCCTCATTTTGCACTGCTTGACAGCTTCACTTTATATCAGTCCAACTAAACCAATGTGATTCCAAGTTTCGTTGTGTGTCATCAGAAATGATTTTAAGAATATGGGAGTAAGTAACGGCTTGCTTTTTTTATATGATATGTAATCTGCTTTTTGCTTAAAAAATCTAACCATAATAACTGCATCTATTTTGTATACCATTAAAGTATTTCAGTGTATATATTTTATATATTTTTTATTCTTATGATTGAATGTTTGAAGAAAAAATTTTCTGGGTTTTATTATTTTCATGCAAGCTGTAATTTAATGAACACAAAATTGCTTTTTCTTTGGCTCAGTTAAAATTGATAACATCCAACTTATTAGGACCGAGGGCAAGACATTTTATTTGCTGTGTTGAGAGCTTGGTCTAACCCATGACAGACCTGGAGAGACAAGCAGTGTTGTTAATCAAAGAGTGACTGTACTAACATTTTAAAAAATCAAGATTAATTATATGTAAACATACCTTATCTTGTTCAATCTGGTCTTTTATTTTATTACATCTGTTTCAGTCTTGTTTATTTGAGAAGGTAGGCTTTGTGAGAATCAATAAAATCTGGTAAAAAAGCATTTGATTAGTGATTGTCTTTCAGCATAAATAGTTTCTGATAGGAGTTTAGAAAAGCTCTATTTTGCATTCTTTAGCTTTTCAGGTGCTATCTATTCCATGGCTTGTAACTAAAAAATCTTCATGAAATTCTTTGTTTAATGTTACCTTTTTGTGCTCAACTTAAGCATCATCATAAATGTTTAAGAGTTTATTCTTTAAAGAAATTGGAACTTTTTACACCAGGTGTGCTCAGCCTACACTTTTTTTTTCTTTTTGAAAGAGCTTGTGCCTGTGCATTCTACTACCTTTTTTTCTTAATCTTAAGTCCTTTATCTGAAACCATGTACTATCTAGTACAGATCGTTCATACTTAAGTTGAATTCTTTGTTAACAGCGAACAGGTTTTGAATGATTCATAAATTCATGTCAATGACTCTTTGTCAGAAAAAAAGTTTTAAATATGTAAAATCAGCAAATTCTGTCTTTCCTAATGTATTTTATGGTGTAAAATGCTCACTAAAAGGCTCTGAATTACAACAGAAAGTACCTCAAGCTGCCCTTTTATTTCAAAGGAATATTATTATAGGTCAGGATTTTGCAAAATCATTTTACTATTTGTCTCGTGTTTGAGTTACCCATGAATCAAAGTTTGAATGATCGTGACCTCATTCACAATCTCTCTCAGTTTTGACAATAATACTTTGAAATCAATTTCTATATTCTCACTATCATCTGCACAATCTTGCCTCATATACTTACATTACACCACAACAATTTCCATACAGATTTTTCTTCTCATGACTGCATAAATATTCTACCTGGTTCTTTTATCTTAGCTCAAAATTTCACAACTCAGCTCTTTCATGAAAGGAAATGGTGTTTCTTGAGACATTTCTTTAACATGCAAAAAATATTTCTTTGTTGTAAAATTTAGCTCCAGCTGCAAAATTAAATAATTTTGTAGTTCAACAAAATAAAGAAAAATTACCCTAAATCCATATAGTAAAAAACAGATCAGGGGTAAAGGAAGAGAGACAGACTAAGAGAGAAAGCTTCAATGCTCTTTTTTTCCATTTTAGCTTGAATGTGATTATAGTGACTTAAATTCAAAATATTATTCTTGCTAAATATATGTATCTTAAGTTCTTGAAAATAATACACCCCTAACAGAAATGTCACCATGGTATATAATTAAAATGGTTTGTGTCTAAGCGAGTAGTTGTTAAGATTTTCCTCAGAAGATTCTTGAATATAACATATTCTTACAAAATTTTTCTTTATTGTCATATTTTGCAAAATTCGGGGAAAGTGATTACAAATTACAATATCTATTTTTTTTTTTTAATTCAACACATTTTAGACTTGCATTAGATACCTTTGTCATCCTCAATTAAAGAGAAGACTTTATATTTTTGCAAAAAGCTTTTGGTGTCAGATATTCTAATCAGCAATTTATTTATCCCGTGCATGAAAGTTTTCCAAATCTCAAGAGGTCTAAAGTTTGAGTCATTCCACTTTCTAGTAGCCCATAAAAGATATTTCCTTTGATGATTTTATTGTATATTTCATCTTTTGCTGCCTGCTTCCTCTGCATCTTTCAGTGTGACTACAGTTGCTGTTATGATATTGTGCTAACTTTCTTTATGGTGAAAATGATTTCTGTCTTGAACTGAACCTAGACTTCAATCAGACATTTTTATTTTAACAATAAAAAAAAAAAAAAGAAAAGAAACATTCCAGAAAAGGATATATTTGCTCATCTAATATAGGTACGTTTATGCTCTATCATGCAACCAATGAAATTGTCTTTTGTTGTGTAAAATATATATATTATTTTTTATTTTCCTAGAAGTGATGCTTGTTTTGATTGTTGTTCTTGTTGTTGTCGATTTTTTTTCTTTAATATACGTGCTTGAAATGTACAGCCATGTCATATAGATCCAATTAATCTTTGGCCGAGTCAAAATATGCAGTGTTAATTTGTTCTGTTTGGAACGAGCTTCAATCAGTTGTAACTCAACTTGGCTGTTAATGTTTCTGGAGAAAGAAAATCCTTTTGTCATCTGGCAAACTAGAGTTCGGTTTATGTCACCAATTTAATGAGTCACATCGTTGTAGAATGACACACTGTGCAGTCAAAAGAAATAAGACATTTTTGGCCCATGTCTTTAATAAAAACAGTGAAGGTTGCAAAATACAAAGAAAAATATGGACTTCTTAGTTGAGGAATTTTGGTAACATTTGAAACGTCAAAATTTTTTGTTTATTTTTTTTTGTGTTTGTACACTCAAACTAAATTTTTGCCATTGTTTTGGGTATATCGAAGTTGTAAATGCTTCAGTTTTGTCACATATCTTTATATTTCATGTATATCAAGGAGCTGCCAAGGCTTAAAATAAGATGCAAAGGGCAATGGTTAGTTAGTGGTTTTTTATTATTATTATTATTATTATTATTATTATTATTATTATTATTATTATTATTATTGTTTTTCTTGTTGTTGTTGTTGATCCCATTTTATCCTTTTATTTTTTTTTCCTCAAGACTTTAATCTGATCAAGGTGGACCTCTTATGTTTTATGACTTCTATTGGTTTACAAGGCAACAGTTGACTGCCTTTAAATTCTTGAGTCAGAGGCTTATTTTTCTGGGGGCAATTGTCACACATTCTGTGTAACTTGACTGCAATATAAGAAGATTGAACTAATATTTCTTTGTTGTTGTTGTACAGTTCATGGACAAATTTGGCTGTCTAATTGTCAGATTGATATAATGTCATTTATACCTTGTTCTTCATTTTCGCCATTTTTAAATGAGCTTGGTCTTTTTTAATTTTTGTAATTTTATTTGTTAGGTTGTACATCTTTCTCTTTTTCCTGTTGACATTAAACCATTCCAGTTTTGTATGTTAAGTGTGTCCTTAATTTTTTTTTTCTAATTCAATGCCTTTGCCGTATGGTTTTTTAAGCATATGATGTAGCAGCTTAAGCAGGTTAAGTTTTTTGAGCTTCAGGAGTGGTAGACCTCAGGGTTTGATATGTTGGTCAAGCATAAGTCATGAGCTGACATTCAGGTTATTGAGATAAGAAGCGTGTTTCTCTAAACTAATAATGAAAATATATGTATAGCAGAATTGACTTTATTACGATTCTTCCAAAGCCGGAATTTTATAGAAGTTTCAAGGCTATTAAACAAATGGATGGATGGACTTTGTCTACACTTCTCTCATGAAATCTTCTTCCATTTTAAGCATAAGCATGAAAAACGATTACTTTTGTGAATGTTTATGGATTTAAATAGTCTGCAGAGCTTAGCCAATTGCACAATACAGAATTATGCACAGAAAATGATGACTCTACAAATGAATGTTTTATGCGAGACTGACAGGTTTAGCTTAACAAAAGTTCTAGATTTTTAAGTTTTGAGAGAGTGCAGGTATTCACTTATGTCTTAAAATGTTAACTCTTCATTGATCTTATGAATTTTTTTACTTTCACCTTTGCACCTTCAACCCTTCCCCTCACCTTTTATGAAAAATGGTGTTTCACAGAAAAGCTTTTGCCTGTGCATTCCTTAGAAGCTCTCCCTCTCTAATTTAGAACTGTGCTTTATTTAAAGTTATTTTTATTATTATTATCATCATCATCATCATTATTATTATTATTATTATTAGTCTCCTTGTTGTTGCTAATGCTGTTAGTATTATTTACTTTATCTATTTTATGACCTTAACAAGGTCTGAGTTCACACGCACTCTATGAATGATAGTAAACAGCAAATTAAACCCTTTGATAAATAATCTTCATTCGTATGAGAGTTTAGATGAAGTTGTTTTTTTCCTCCTAAAATCATACCTAGCAAGGAACCATGTCCACTTAGAACCGCAAAAGCTTATGTACAATAATATATACACAATCAAAACATTTTTAAGGTGTATAGTCGCTTATAGACATCCTTTTTAAAATTTCGACTAGTTGACATCTGTTGTCATTAACTGACCTCTTTTTTTTATGTAAGAAAGTGAGCAGCTTCATTTGTAAACGGTTTTGGCTCATATAGGGAATGGTAATGAAAATGGATGGAACTTTTCTTGTTTATTCAACAGTTCTTTGAAAACTTGATGTCTTTCTTTATGTACTTTGTTAAAATGAAAAAAAATCATAGGCTAATTTGAAAAGGTTCCAACAATTGTGTATGTTTGTGTGAGTGCTTTTTAAATGTTGATGTTGCTGCTATGCATCTTTGTCTGCATTAACTGCATTAATTTGTCTTGTATTAACAGAGGACAGTTTTCCAGAGTAATCTTTCCTTCTCCATGTAACAACTCTGTTAATATTACTCATTGTATTCAACTCAAAGAAGTTTGCATGTAGAAAATTTAAAAAAATTGTCAAATGTTGCATAATTTTATCCAGTTCATGAATGAATACAAATTACTTTGTACCAATGATTACATTGCATTATTGTGTTGAAGTTCATTAAATAAACATTAATACTTTGTGATTTGACTGATTTACATACTTCAAATGAGAATAAATATGACTCAAGCTTCAGTATTGCAGTCTTGTTATTTTATAGGTTCATAATGTGTATTAACTTTTTTATAGTGTTTCCTAGTTTTCTGACTGTTTGCTATCACCCTCCTCTTCCTCTCTCTCTCTCTCTCTCTCTCTCTCTCTCTCTCTCTCTCTCTCTCTCTCTCTCTCTCTCTCTCTCTCTCTCTCTCTCTCTCTCTCTCTCTCTCTCTCTCTCTCTCTCTCTCTCTCTCTCTCTGTCTGTGTATATCTATATTATAAAAGACTTTGATTTCTTTCCCGCTATCTCCTCCAAACCACTCTATGTACAGTCATGAAGTTTCCTGAGGTTTGATCAACCAAGCGTAGTGTCCCACGCAGTACAAAAAAATTATAGAAAATTTATGAATTTAGGCTCTTGAAAGTTAAATAGATTTTTATTGCAACTAATTCATCAAAATCTTTTGCCAAATTTGTTATGATGAACCAAATAGGATTTAAAAGACCATCCTCAGCGATTTTCAATTTTCAAAACGAATTCCATGTAGTAGTGATGGCAACTGTCATCGTCGCCTTTTCTTCCGGAGCGGCGGTTGTGAATATAAACACACCTTCTGCTTATTTTGCACGTGTTT
>JAWDGP010005190.1:467500-510425 GCA_033675545.1 Elysia crispata
GCAGCCATTTTCTTATGCTAAGCCCGGGGATCTAGGCGGGTGTTTAATTTCCTCAAGAAATAACTTCTCTTGAGGAGCTGGCGTTCCTATTTAACAGGAACAATGAGCCAGTACATACATGTAGCCGAGAATGAGGGTGATGAGCCCATGGAAGTACCTAGTGAAGATGACGGGACGCTTTTATTGACAACCCTGTCTGCACAGTTCCCCGGGGCCTGCGGTCTGAAGTATCGTAACCATGATACCGGAACGCTTCGAGGCATTCGTCTGTCCGACGGTAGACTGTACCCCCCGGATACTGATTGGGGTAGACATCTCTACATTGCCGTTTTTCCGAAGGGTAAGGTTTTGGTAGATTGCTAAGCGATATTCATTTAATTTTTTTCTTCAGATAGGCTGTTTCCCTCCCCAGCGACCAAGACAGGGTCCTGACCCAAAGCAGCGCCCTCTGCAGAGCAGATTCTAGAACTACGAGACTCAAGATTTACTCTTGATCTTAGCCTTTTATCTCCAAAAGTAAATTGTTCACTTTATTGTCACCGTTACAAGGCATTTGACAGACGTTTCAGAAATTTAAGCATAAAACAAAATCTATTATAGGGTCGACATGTATTTCAGTATAGACCTCTCAGCCAAGCCATGGACTTGCCAGAGCTTACACCAATGCTGAGTTGGATCAACACACTGTGTAGTGATCCTCAGACATTGAAAGTAGGGCAAAGGTATTCTACTCTTTCTGCCCTGAAATATTTCGTAAAGTCCTACTACTGTACTAGCCATTCTAGATCTAGCTCTATTGTTAGAATCTAACCAAGAGAAATACATCACTATCACTTAATATTATCATCACTTCAACTGAAGCTAAATCTAGATCTAGAGAATCTAGATCTAGATCTAGTCTAGCTAGACTCATGAAATTGATGAAATGCTTGCTTTATCAAGAACTAATTCAATTGGAAGCTTTTATTTGTACTTGTAGCAAACGCTTTCAATGGTTATCTTAGCCTTAGGTCAAGGTAAAGATAAGATTTTTACATTTTTACTTTTTCTCACACCTAAGTGAACGTAAATTAGTTCTTTTAAAGAAAGTTTCGTTCCTGCGTCAGAGGATAATAGGAAAAAATCTCAACTTAAGAAGGGGATATTTCTGAAAGTATTAGTCAGGGATGAGTGAAACTTCAGTATAGGCCACCAAGTAGATATAGATCTAGGCACTTAAGCCACATATCATCTAGCTGGATCTAGGTCTTCTATGTACAACTAAGGGAAAAAAATACCAGATATTTACTCTTATACTGTTATAATTGTAAATCCTCTTTCAACAGAGTATAAAGTATCACCCAGTCATCATTTGGGATCAATTCATCTTGAAACAGGTGTAACACTATGTGTAAGAATGCAGTTTTAGTACTTTTACCAATTTTTCAGCCGAGATTCTTTTGATCAATGTAGGTAAAATTTTATTTATTGTTGAAGTACTGCATAATTCATCATAATTCACACCTTCATTTCTGATTAAATTTTTATGGACTTAATTTTTCGAAGCAATATCTAGATAATCATTGTTGCTAGAACTTAAGATTTTAAAGATGAACTTGTGAAAATAATGCCCTTTGCAAGACAAATTATTGTAGTTTGAATTTTGGGGAAAAGATATCTGTTGGCAATGTAATTACAGTGGAAACCTCATTATTCGAATTGTGTGTGAATGGATTAAATCTTCGAATTAAGAGTATTCGAATTACAAAAATGGGTATAACAGAGTCTAAGACTCATTGAGTGAGTGTTTACTGAACCTGCGACGAGCAACTCTCCCCTTACCCTGTCCCATGTTGCTATCAGTATCAGTACAGATTTGCTACTGGCACTTAATTGTTAATGCATCTGCTCCCTTCTTAATTTATTAGCGCACTGATCAGTCTTTCTTCGGCAGTGACTGGCATTGCTTGCTGCTTGAGAAATGCATGTAGCACTTTTGTGATGCCTTATAAGGTGGTATCGACTTCGAATTAAGAGAATCAAATCAGAAACACTTCGAAATAAGAGTCCGATTCTAACAAAGCCAAAGAGAAAAAAAACCTATTATCTTGCAAAATTCGGTTTATGAGAAATTCGAATAATCAGACTTCGCTTTTTGAGGTTTCTACTGTATATAGCTCCAGCTTTGATAAGTCAACAAAGAGCTTAAGTAATGTAATACTCTACAGCCAGATAAGATCTGTATAGGTAGAACAGACATTTAAACTATAATTGTATTCATTACCCTCCATGGACTGGGGGAGACCTAAAGGAAGACATATTTGTCTTTTTCCTCAGGGACCCATTAGATTTAGACCAGATCTAATCGAGTAAAGAAAATTATTGCTTCCCAATCAACTTGACCAATGTTCATTTTTATGTAGATAAACCTGCAGTTTTATGTCATTTCTATTACCCTATTACCACATATGTACAACTACGACCTATAGAAATCAAACTTCAGTGGATAAGCACTTCCACAAGATCATTGCAGTGTTCTGAACTGCCCTGATCAAATTCAAAGTGACTTTCTCTGAAGTAGCATTGTTCAAATTTACATGCAATTTGTACTGCAGCTGCCATCTTTGAACCAGCCTACTGATATCCAAGATTTTCATCTCTTGACATATCACAAGTCTGATTCTTCTAAATCTAACACATTTACAAGCATGGTGCCATTACTGAATCGTTAAATAACTCCATAACTGATATCTATGAAAATTCATTTAGTGGCTCAACTTAGCTTCTTAGTATCTTACTTGAAGCAACAACCAATTCACACATTTTTAAAAAAAATCTTTTTTATTTTATATAGCAAGGAATGGCTCTCTTGTAAAAAGTTATTGAACCTGATCGTCTTTGAAGGTTTTAGCTATATTTTTCTTTTTCTTTTTTTTTTTTTTTAGGGGGGGGGGGGGGTGAACTGTGCATGACTCTTAAGTGTTGATAAAAAAATATAATTATATTATCATCCAGTTGTTATCAAGCACTTAGTTCAGATTTGGAAAATCAATTGAATAAGTAAAACTCAGACATCCAACAAATTTGAGTGGGACTTTATAAAATTAATGAAAATTAATTGGAACAGTAACAATTTCATTTAGAGCTATAAATCTTGTGTTCAGGTATGTGAAAAATGCTTGATGACATAAGTATCAAACTTTATTTTAATAAACTTTATAGTTCAGAATTATCATATTATCTTCACAAAGATATCTGGAACTATCAAAAATAAAAATTATCAATATAAAACTTAAGTTATCGTAAAGCTCTCTAGTATTAAGATAATATTGTTTTGGGTTATGTTCGTTTTTTTATTCTTATTTTCATCTTTACATATTTTATTAATATTTATTAAATAGTAGCCATATAGATAGGTACTAAATTCACCTCACTAATGGGTAGAGGCTGCAAGTTCCATTACTTTTTTTCTTAGCCTGCAGCTATTGCTCCTGCAGTTGAAGGGCAGCAAACAGATGTTTTCCATGATTTCACATTTGAAACAACTCAATACCTTCAATATTTTTAGAATTACAGATCTAGATAACATTTTGAGACAGAGGCACATCTTGAGACCTGCGAATTGAGAATTTGATAAAATATCTTTCAGCTTTCTACTCAAAAAACATTTTTTGCAATGCCGCTGCTGCTCCTATGCTTTTTAAACTACTGTGATGTATGACTCAATTTTGTTTTCTTAATTTAACAGGAGAAAAAGTCAAAGAAAATTCTACACATAGCTCGGATTCATCTGTTTCTGTCAAGTCGCACAAACGATTTGAGCGTCAGAAATGCAGCGACCTCATTGTTCTTGGACTTCCCTGGAAAAGCACTGAAGATGATTTAAGAAAATACTTCCAGCAATTTGGTGAACTGCTCATGGTCCAAGTAAGTTTTGCTTTCACCCCTTGACTGCTGCACATTTTTCCCCGCCCCATGCTAAGTAAGTTTTTGTGAGACTATGGATATGCCCGTCAAGTAAAAATTTGTTACAACTCTAGATCTAGAAATAATAGCGATAGATACCAAAGACTATGCTACAAAGGCAAAGCCATGGCTTGCTTGTCAATATTGAATATCTAGATCTAGTCAAGACTGAAGCTTTTCCATACAATATGGGCTAGATCTAGATTCTACAAGGCAAACACACAGGAATGGTTTTGTGTGTGCGAGTATGTGTGTGTTTCACTTGTGTTATACATTGTTTGTCGGGCTTCGATGATACCATGAGCAATGAAAAGTTTCAGAAAAACATGAGCTTTCCATTAATACTATTCTTATCCTTTGAAACCAAAACTGATTTTCAATAAAGCAAAACAAAGCTTGCTATTCTGAGCACGTGCAGCATACGTACACAGCGCGTGGGACACCCTCCAGATGGGCATGTGATATGTACGTAAACAGCGCAGTGAAGTGGTTCAGCTAATAATACATGCTTTATTACTGCCACCTTTTTTTTTTTAATTTTAAGTGCATGCTTTGAACAATCATTTCTTCATTATTCGTAACCAACTCATGTTGACAACTCAAATCCCCAATTCCTTCAAGGGAGTAAAAAATGAGGCGGACTTGATCTCCAACTCCAATAGTCTTTAGGAATTTTTTTTTTTTTCGTTATACACTGCATAAGGAAAAAGGAAATCACTTGCAAACCTTTCACACCAATAATGGTTTTGGTTGTTTTTTTTTTGTTTTTTTTTTAATTTATATGAAGCATCTTTACAGGGTGTTCAGCAACTCGAAAAAGTGGTAAATTTGATAGGCCGGAAGAGTCAGAAATGGTAGAGAATCGACCATCGAGGTCTGAAAAAAGGAGGTAAACAGCATTTGTTAACTAGGCCAACAGCCTTTGCTGATAGCAAGGCCAGCGGCTAGCCAGCCAGGCTTGACTCAGAGAGGGTCGCGTGGTAGGGACTACCCAAGCGTAGTTTTTGTGTCATAGCTTAGCTTCAAATTGGTGTGCAATAAAGTTACAGGTTTGTAAATGTGGAGAAAAACCTTTTGATTGGTCCTTGTTTTGTGAAAATAGGTTTTTTAGAACCTGAGTTACGATCAGGTAAAGTTTGAATCAATGCATCAAGACCAGACACTGCACAATGTTTTTATTGCCCGCTTTAAAAATGTTGAATTGCATAGGTGCTCTGTTATCATTTCTATGATTAAACATATCCCTTCAAATTCTCTGTCGATTATCCTCCTGCAATGGAAACCGACTTTGGATTTTCTTTCAAAATCCTAGGTAGGAAATTTTTGGAGAAGGTAGGAAATTTTAGGTTGAGATGTTGCTGGACACCCTGCTTTAAAAGCAAATGCAAATTTCTAGGTCTTCCTAGTTTCAGCTTGCGAAAAGGTGATCTAAAGAGAGATGTTAGATTTATTTACAAATGCAAGAGGGCTGAGATGATGAAAATGATTTAGGTGGTTATAAAGTCTGTAATGATGATGAAGACAATAATATGCTCTATAAATGCTAGTTTTTTTTTTTTTATTTTTATTTTTATAATTGAAATTGATTTATTTGATTAATCATTTCTTTAGTATTCATAACCAACTTGATGCAATTTGGTTCGTGTTGAAGACTCAATTCCTTCTCAAGGGAGTAAAAAAAATGCTGAACATGGATGTTCAGTGTCTTTAGAAATATTTTTTTCCTTGTACACTGCCGAAACAAAAATGAAATAAACTGAAGCAGTAGGGTTTTTTGTTTGACCAGGCTTTCATATGTTAAGCTGAGCTGCTGTTGATGAAAGCTGATACATCTGATCAATTTACTTCTAGATCAAACTAAAAATCCAACTCGTTTCATTTTTTTTTCTCTTTGCTTTTGCTTATTTTATAAAAAAGAATATAAAACCAAAATCATGATTTGCTGCTTTTTACCTCTTAAAGAGGGAAGAATATGTTCAGTTTACAACTTACAAGATCCTGGGGGAGAAAGAGAATGTGCCTGCCTGTGCAGCTGGCATTCCTTTTGAAAAAGTTCTGTAAAAAATTATGTGTCCAGTTCTCATCCCTGGCTAAAGAAAACATAAAACATGCTATCTCATTTTTTTTATGCCTCTTATAATAAAGATGCACTTTTTTTTACCCTTTATGGCAAGGTTTGAGGTATCTGTGATGCAGGGATGAGAATTTTCCTTCAATTTACAGAATTCTGTATATTTTGACCCTGTGTGCCTGGTGGAAATTTTTATTGCACATATATGTAAATAAAAAGAGTGAAAAGATAAGTTTTCTATTAATTATCATTAAGTTTTAATACATCTGCTTTCTGTTGGCAGGTGAAAAAAGAACCCAAGACTGGACAGTCGAAAGGGTTTGGGTTTGTGAGGTTCTCGGAGTATGATTCCCAAGTAAAGTGTATGGCCCAACGTCATATGATTGATGGGCGGTGGTGTGATGTCCGTATACCTAACTCGAAGGTAAACATAAGTCTATAAATTATTTTTTATTTTATTTTGGTAATTGATTTGTAAATTTGGTATCGAAACATTTATTTGGCCCCTCTTATCTGCTAGTAAAAACTGATTGGTAAGGGGATCTTATTTGTTTTACTCAAATTAGTCTGTTAAAACTAGAAGTACAAAAAAAAAAACTGTTTACTTTTAAGTCTTTAAACAGTTTTGTTTTTTTGCTTTTTTGTAAACTATAGACAGCTCACTCACTTTGAAAAAAAATTTTGTGCAAAGAGAAAAGATAAATGTATTTGTCATCTGTGCTTAGATGATAATGTGATGAGGGTGACAATGTGTGCATATGGATCAATACATAACGAAAATAACCTAGATGTCCCACACAATGAAAAAAAAAAAACTGCAGGTTTTTGTGGGGATTTTTTTATTTTTATTATTATTATTATTTTGAAGAATTATAAACAGGTGGAGTTGAAAATATTTACCAATCAGCTAAATGTGTGACCTAAATCAGTGCAGACATTATCATAACTTGATCTACAATAGGAGTATTTTTGCGAAGGCTTTTGGGAGACCACTTGTTACTATTTATAGAGGGAGAAGGGTTCTTTCATAAGCATGGATTTTAATCAGAAGAATGTTGTTTGCAAATTTCTTGACAAATGAAGGTGTTTATTTGTAATTTTAAGAAATTTTCATGTAGACTGACTGATCAGCTAAATATTGAAGTTGATCCAGCCAGTTTGTTCGAAGAGTGCTGTTGTGAGACAAACTGACTGTGGCTGGTGTTGAAGTTCTTATTTTACCAATTTTAAATTCAGCCTTAGCATTAACAGCAATTTTTTAACTGACATTCCTGCCTGCATAAATCTTTGTTTTTTGTAGATAGGTCTACCAGTAGTTGACTGCTAGCAGTCTTAAATGAACTAGGACATAAACCTTCATGAGCTTACTGCTGTGTGATGTGCATAAGCGAGTTTCTTGTTTTTTATTTCTTTTTTTGCATTAGCTTGACATCCTATGCAGAAGGGGCACTGTGGGGGTAAAAGGTTATTCTAAATCTAAAAACTTAAACAAAATGGATCTATTAAGTCAATCAAACAATGTAGTGGAAGTCATAAGTTGAGTTTACATCAGTTCTTGTTTCTTTTTTGTATATGTACCTTAACTTAAACCTTATCAGGTAATATCACTGAAGGTGCAAGTGGAAAAAAAAATGTAAATAGCTTTATTTGGTTGTACAATTTGGTGGAGTTTTTTTGTTCTGTTTTCTTTGCCATTTTATTCAGCTATAACTTAAGTAAATTTATTGCAACCACTAAAAAACATGCTGGGCCTTGCTCAATTGAGTTAGATTTTATTATATAATTCACAGGACTAAATTATTTACATTGCAAGTTTGGGTAAAGGTTTTGCTAAGCAAAGAAATCTTGTGTAGGACCACCTTTAGTTAGGTTGTTTGGTCACAAACCATACTGAACGAATGCTGCATTTGAAAAGGTTATTGATGTACATAATTATATTTTGACCTGCAACTTAGACTCGCTTTTATTCTGCCATTTTTGCAAGGAGGGGGCCCAGCAGATGATGAATCGCAAGGTGTTTGTGGGGCGTTGCACGGAGGAGATGACTGCAGATGATTTACGGCACTATTTCAGCAAATTTGGTGAGGTAGTTGATGTTTTCATTCCCAAGCCATTTCGAGCCTTCGCTTTTGTGAGTTTTGCTGACCCAGAGACTGCTCAGTCTCTGTGTGGTGAGGATCACATCATCAAGGGTGCAAGTGTGCACATCAGTGGGGCTGCACCTAAGGCCAGTGAAAAGTAAGAGGAAGATAACATGTATGAAATAGTTTTGTAATAGTTTTACCATCCAAGAACAGCTGTGTTGATCATAGTCTTTTTTTGCTCCTTAAATGCATCTCGCAATTTAGTGGGTATTTAAACTGTGATGAATGGTTGCTGCAAATTTCAAGGTGGATTTTCATCCATTGCCACAATGTTTCCCTGTTAGGGCATTGTGAAATCTTGTTAACAAAAAAGTAATGCTTTCAATCTAGCTTTTTCATCCTTTTAAATTTTTTTTTTAAATTTTAGGAAATAAACTTAAAATTGTAAGATGTGATAATAGTAGTCAAATTGATTTTTTTTTATATATGGTGGAAAATATATTTGACAATGTTTCTTGGCTGCCTTAGATAGCACTTTGTCCTCTTGCTATTGATCGTTTCATAACATACAATCAAGAGATTTCTGTCTCTTTCATATTCATCAAATAGGCAAGAAGAAATTAGAGCACAGTCTTGAATGAATATACATTTTTTATCCAGTTTTTCCTCTCGCTATGATCGCCGAATGGTGCCCAACCATGCACACATGCCGTATCAGGGGTCCTGGGGACCAGGTCGAGGGGGCAACCCTAACCATGGCAACAGCAACATGGCCACTGGGATGGGCAACAACATGGGTATCGGCAATCTTGGCCTGGGGGCTATGCAGGTAAGGCATAAGAGGCATTGATAGGCCTATCGAGTTTGTTTTTGTTCATTGATGAGGTATTTTTAGTTTACAATTTTCACAGTGAAGTCTATCTAGGCAAGAAGACAAAAATTAACCACCTCTGAAACAGTAAAGTGATTTAAACTGAATTATATGGTAAATTGTATTTAATGCTTTTAAAAAACATAATTTTTTAACGCTTCTTGTGGTGCCTGTCCCGACACGCATTGCTTTTTTTTTTCTTCTCTTTTTTTAAATTGTCTCATAGCAGCTGAATTCTGCCCAAATTCTGTAGAATTGCAAATAAATTAGATCCAAGCATTTATGTTTCCAAGATATTTCTCAGATATTGTCTATGATATATATATATATATATATACACAGACATACATAGGCCTAAGTAAAATTTTTGGTCAGAAACCCATGGGCAACATGTGGATAAAAAAACTATGGTTAAGGGGACTTTACATGAAACAGATAAAATTCAGCACAGCTAAGTGGAAAGATTTCTCAGTAATGAATAAATTTATCATACTTATCTGGGTTCTTGTGACCTCATTTATGTTTAAATAAGTTTCATACTTTCACTCATACCATGCTATTCCCCGCTTTGTTTCCCATATTTCCATCATCATCTGATTTAAAAATTTCATGGGCAATTTTTCTGGTTTTTTTTGGAAACCAGTGCAAGGAATGGGATAATAGAACATGGTTATTTCATTTCCTGTGCTTGCTTAATTCTTATTTTTAGTTCGTTTAGTAGCTACTTTTTCGATTACTGCAGTTACCGTTTGAGGAGTTAGCCAATAGGATTTGAAAATTACTGGGTCAACTGTTTTTGGTTATTTTTTTCTACCGAGGGCAATACTGAAGGAAACTAGTATCGATTCTAAATATTTATTGTCATATCTCAGGTTCCAGCAATGTCTATAAAAGTATCTGATGCATGTAAGAAAACAATTTGGAGATTGTGTTTTTTTTACAGTAAAACTTGTATTGGTCCTTGAATAGTGAATATTCAATATTGAATATTTTTTTTCTGGGAAAATCTTTTCTAGATCAAGACAATCTGGGGTGAAATTTCGGAAAAATTTTTCAGGAAATAGAAAACTAGTGGAGTGCTAAGACTGTCACACCATCAAATTTCACCGAGTTTTGTCTTGTTTGCATACTGATACTTTCCTTGTGATTATGCTTTGTTCACTGTTCTTAGTTATCTGAAAATTTTTGTGTAAAAAAACAGTTGTCATGTTTAATTCCAAAGTGCATAACTAGTGCAGAATTTTGGTTGTCTTTAAAACAGTCTTCTAATATTGGCACTAGAGCTTCTGCAGTTCTGACTTAAACATTGAATTCCTAAATCACTTTCAATCTTTAAAGGAATGCATTGTCGTTGTCATTGTGAAAGGAATGATAAGAAAGTTTTAATGTTAAATTATTTTGTAAATTGGAGCAAGGTATCCCAGTATTTTCTTATATTAAAACATTAATTCCTTTTTCTTTTGAAATTTGTGCAAGTGAAAGTCTAGTTTGCAAAAGCTCTAGTGCTGCAGTAAAATTCCACTTTGCTGAGATGTATTTGGTTTACCCATGTAAGATTGTTGAAAAAAAGCCTGTTGTTTTTTCTACTCTGTTACCAGCTGAACCATGCCATGTTGGCAGCAGCACAGGCAGTTTTGAGCAGCCAGACTGGTTGGGGACCGCTTGGACTTACGCACCAAAGTGGGGCTACTACCACCAATGGGGATCCTATAGTAGTGGCCACTACCAGTGCAGCTGCACCCCAGCATAGCATCAGCTCGTCATATGCCCCAGCCCCTCCTCTTGGAACTTCCAATGGAGCCATTGTGACGACTGGCGGGGCTGGTACTGGGGCTAACAATAGTTTCCTTGGCTGGGGCTCACAGACAGCAGAAATGCCACCAGTGCCGCATACAGTGGCCACAAGTCAGGTGCACAGTTGGGGCACAGTGCCAGGGAAGGCTGGATCTGGGTGGAACTGAAACATGAATGATGGAAGGACGAGTTGCACGCATGGCTGTGTGTGCTGGCTGGCTGACTGACTGACCCTTGATTTCTTTTCAAGGGCTGAGTGGAGATCTGTATGTCTGCTGTATGTTTTGATGCCTTAAGCTGGCGAGCTTGGTATCAGCTTGTAAGATAGTCAGGTGGTGATAGCTCAGTGCAAGACTAGTGGAGAAAAAGAAATCAGGCAAAATAAAATAGAAATTGAAAGAGCAATATTGCAAGTGGTTCTGAAGCTGCAACTAAATTAGTTCAATTTATTTGATATCTTTCTTTAAGAAGGTGTCGCTTTTGCTAAAACAGTACAGAAACTTGACTTTCGTCCTCATTCTGAATTGAATTAAGGAAAAAAAAATTGAAACCACTGCACAGAGTTTGATTTACCTGGCTGTTAAGTTCTTTTTTTTTTCCTAATATTGCATAGATTGCCCTTTATTTTATTAATTTTTTTCATCGGTGTTTTGACTGATTCACTTGGTTTTTTTTTTCGTGTGAACATTATGTGTGCATGACCCCTAAAATGTATTGAATTGCTTCTTTATTGTGTGCTGCGTTAGGTTTTATTGATTTTAATTCATTTCCTATAAAACCAAAAAAAAATTTTTTCTAAATGATTACTGTTCTGAGTTCTGTAGCTCTACTTTTAGCCCTGAAGAAAGCAAAAATCTTAAAAAGGCTACCTAGAATTTGTCCCCTATGTAAGTGACTTTAAATTACAGTAATTGGAGCCACCCACAAAGTGAGTCTATATACGTATGTATGTGTGGAGTTTGCCTTATGCCACAAAAAAAAAAGAAATGACCAGTAGTGGGGGTTTATGCTGTAAATTTTGTACCATAAATACACATACCATACAATGGTCTTGATATGTAGTGCATTTATAGAATGAGAGCTGGCTTATACTTGATATTTCCTCCGTGCAAACTGTTGCAGGGTAGTGTATTTTAAAAATAGGACACTACTTTGAAGTATGAATGCAAATCATTGGGTTTGTTTTCTCTTTGGTTTTTTTTTACACACTGCATTTTAATCTAAAGTATGAAATGTAACATTGGAGCAAGATCAGTGGCTAGGTGAAGATAAAAGCTAAAAGTTGTAAATTTCACCCATTTCATGTCATGCCACCAAATATCCTTTCACACAAAGCATAGCTGAAGTTGAAGCAGTTACATCTTTAGCTATGGGAATGATTACGAAGTGACAAAGGGTGAAATTAGTGATGTTTTGAAAGTGGTATAAAAAACATAATGACCAATCAGGGAGCATGTAATAAGCATCTACCTTTGAGTCTAGGAATGTACAACTCCCTTCTAATTCTGCAATAGTTTTACCTCACTGGTGTTATTTTCAGGGGATAAAAAAGGATAATAGATTATGAGTGATTGAGGAGCAATAAAAAAAATGAGATAGGTATGGAGACAGATTTAATTACATTGTTCTGTTCTCACCACTCCAACAGCACTAATTTAGTGAATGCAGGTATATATATATATATATATATATATATATACATACATACATACATTTTTTTTCCCACAATTTTTCCCTTTTTTTTTCCAGATTTTTTTTTTTTTGGTGGCAGTAGCTCTTTGCTTTCTTATAACTGATTGACTGATATTTGTGTATGAACATTATATTAGATATTATATATCATCGGCAAGAAAAATTATCTTTTCATTTCTGTATATAGTGATCTTGTGCGCCCTTTGTTTGTGTTGGGTAATTATTTTCCTTTTTCCCACATGTGATTTTACAGCAAAAAAAAAAAAAGCAGAGAAATAATATTTGCTTGTTGGACTTAATTAACGTTTGGAAAACCTGAAGATTTTGAGACAGATGTGTATGATTTTGTTTGAACAGAGTGAAATAAACTTTTTTTTTTCTTTGTAAAGAAACAAAAAGTTGCATATAAAGATTTAAAAAAATGGATAAAGGACACTGTACATACATGAGTGCAAGCATTTTGGTCTATCAGTTTTCAGTGGAACAGACTGCATTGTTGTACTAGTAAGAAGAAGCATCATTGTCTTGTGTGGTGACTATGTAAGGCTTGTACATAGGTTGCTCTTATTATATGAATTTTTTTTTTTAATCTGGTCATTTCCTGACTTATATTTCCTAACCACTGGGAGGGTGATGGTCTGATGGTAGTGGTAAAACAGAATTTTTCCATTATGTTTGGGTGTGTATATATGAGTTTGCATTACGAAGATGCTGGGCACATAAGAGAGGCAAGTTTTAGGATGAAGCATGGCTCTGTCAAATTGGAATAGGGTACGAGGTGAGCTGTTAAGTTTATTATACCTGTGGACGAAATTCTGCAGAGCTTGAAAGCTTGATGTACTGAGGAATCCTCAAGACTAGGTGTGGAGGAATTATGTCTTGTAATTTGCTAACTCAAGGAATGATGTGGACATGCTTAATGTCATGGTTTGCTCGAGAGGTGCATGGCCATCCTCACTTCACACTCATATGTAATATAAACATTTGTTCATTTTGTGTGACTGGAAATAGACAAGCAGTATGGTCTTTTATTTTCAGACAGTGGGCTATCTGGGTAAAATATTTTCACCTATACTTGAACGTAGCTCAAATTCAGGGGTTGATGAATGTTTATCAGTTTCATCAAGTCTTTAAAATTGCATAGAGTATTATATTTCATAGACTGAATGAATTAATTACTGCGACTGTCCACCAGACATTGCATTTTATTGTACAAATTTTGTATCTTTAGTGGTGATTTGACAGGTTTTCATGGATGTTAGCACTAGCTGCAGTTTGAGACTTAAAGAAATGTTTCCATATGTTGATGCCACAGGAAAGCAAGTCATTAGTGGGGTTACTGGAAGGCTGTCTGGAAATCTTGTCTCTTGTCAGTCGAAAAGATCTTAAGTCCAGGGTGTACAAGTTGGCAACCTCAATCACCCTCCCATATGTGAAGTTGATAATGTAAGTGCCGGGAAATACTTCATTTTAGTCTGTCAAGATGATGGATTAAATTTGTGTGTGTGTTTGTGTACAGATAGGTGCAAGTTTCACATAAATCATATACTTTAGATATCTTAGATTTGCATGAATTCAGATTATAACCTAATTTTTGTATCTTTTATTCTCTCTTTTTTTATTATTTCCCTCTATGATGGAGAAAGCTCTTCATCCCTAAAACAGATCATTTTTCTTCTTCTAGCTGCTCTGTAGAAACCTTTTTTATGGAAATAAAGCAAATACAATTGTTTAAAAGTTACAATATTAAGCTTTGTTGCTGGAAAGCATAAATAAAAAGATCGTTTCAAATTGCTCCAGTAGAATCTATCAATTCTGAGGAAATTGACTTTCATTTAACTTTTTTTTTTCAAGTTTTGTTTTTAAATTTTCAACTGTAGGTAAATTTTACAGGATGGAAAGAATGGAGCAAACTTTTTTTCTATTATCTAATTCTTTTAACCTCAGTTGTTAACCTCATTTTGTTTTAGTATATTTTTTAATGCCTCGTTTTCCTCTTTGTTCTTTTTCTTTTTCTTCACGTGACCATTGTTTTCCCGGTTGGAGTATTCTTGTTTTATGAACTTGGTGGGTCCTAATTGAGAGGCAGAGAGAATGCTTGTGACGCCTAACAAAGAGAGAGGAAACCCCAGTTTTGCTCAAAGTAGTTCTCAGTAGCAAAAAACCCTCTTGAAATTTAGTACATTTCTAACCATTAGTTCCAGGTTGATTTTGTGAATCATACATGTTCATGAACTGAAACTTACAAGGAATCGGGATATTTTTTTTCCCTTTGTATTTATTTTATTCTAAAATTTGGAAACAATAAATTTCTTTTGGTTGCAGGCAAATTTATTATCCTTAGTTAAATCAAATAAGTTAGTGAAAGTAATTTGTCTGAAAAATCTTGTTACAAACTTTTTTTTTTATATATTTTGTGGTCATCTCCCCCTGTCTTTTCCCTCTGGCGGTCTCTCTTTTTTAGGCTCACTGTGTTGCTAATTTACAGTACAGAGTTAATAAATTAAAATACATACATTGAATTGATCAGTGTCCTTGTTTCATTTATGATGTCATGTATTTCTTATGTTGCCAAATAGTTTTAAAAATTTGTTTTGACATGGCAACCTAAGAGGTGTCTCAGTGTCAATAGCTAAAAACAAATATTTTGTAATATATTTATTTATTAAATCTAAAATGATTTACATGCCTTCTCATGATCAAAAGGGCCTAAATTTTTTTTATTTAAAATATGGATGAGAAAAAGGACTAAGTAATTTTTTTCTATTAGACATTTTCTTTTAAAGGAGGCATTTCTCTATTTGATAAAATGTCAGTGCCTAACATTAAACCTCTTGTTTATTTGAATTGATGATTTTCATTTATTTTTTATAGCACAAAAAGAAAATAATCTGCCCTCCACTAGCAAAGTTGGGTGAAATTTTCTTTTTTTTTTTATAATATAATTCTTCCTGAAAACCTTAACTGTATTAATGGATCACTGGGTTTTAATATACCAAAAGTTGTAAAGACAAGATAAATTTTTAGTTTGAACAATTTTTTTTTTGTATTTTTGTTTTAAATTTTATATTTGCAACTTTCTCAGCCTTAACAATAACAGGAGGAAAAAGTTCAGGTTACGATAATCACAAGTAGAAAGTTCTTAATTGAATAAGGTGATTGCATTACAAATCCCCAGGAACTACATTGGGCTGTAGTCAAATGTAAAACTGAATATGTACTTTTCTATTGTCAACTACTGGACGTAAATTATGCATTGCAATATACATCTATATTACAACACCAATGAAGTAAGGGGCACAGTATGAACATATAATTTGCATTTTCATTCACAAATATTTGATTGTTGAGGGACTGAAGGTTTATCGGCCATCTACATTTATTACGTATAATTTGCTACTGCCAAGTTTTGTTGTAAAATATGGTCCTTTGGGAAAATGTGGCACAATTTTTTTATCTCAATGTTGATATTGTTCTTTACACAGTATTTGTTGGTAGATAATAATATTAACAATAAAAATTACATTATTATTTTTAATTTATTGATGCAGAAAAATATCGACCTCATTTAAAGTACATGGAGAAACGTTGCAATCTGCAATAAAATTTATAAATAAATATGATTTCTTGAAACTATAATCAAAAGCTCCTGAACAAGAGTGGCCACAGTATTATTGTGTGGTGTTAATTTTAGGATGTGTTAACATGTAACTTTACTAGATGATAGTAGAGTCATTTCATCATCATCATGATCAAGGACATGCTTTGTAGCATTGGTAACCTTGGGACAATGAATGCATACCTTTCGGTTCAAATTGTGGTATACGCGTACTTCGATATAGAGGGTGTACCTAAATCTTTTGCTGCTCCAAAATCTAGTGGGAGGATTCCATGGTGTAGGAGCGGCACATGGTCTGTCAGTCGAGAATCTCCATTTTCAACTGCTTGCATTTCATCATCCCAATGGGTTTCTGCAGCTTCAGATTCAGATGTGAGCATAGGAGTGTGTCCATTGATAGGTAAAATAATTGGGTTAATGAGGACATTTCGGTTTACTTTACTGAAGCTAGTTCCAGTCAAAGTGTTCTTCACATCTGTCATGGATTTGATGCCATGTTGAGAAGATGGAGTGTTATTGGTCAATTGAGGATGTCCACTGCGGATGTTACGATTTCCATTGTTTGAACCAACATCTGTGGTTGAATCAAGAGAGTTTGATGTGGGTAATGAACCATGTCTCCCGCTAGGTGACTTTGCTCCATGGAGGATATCTTAATTGACACTGCTAACAGTGGCTTTTGTTAAAGTCCTGTTTCCATTTGCCATTTTTGTGCTGCCATGGTGAGAAGAATTGATATTGTCGGTCGATTGAACTTCATCGTCACTGAAGACGACCATTTTGTTCAAATTACTTTCTGTGGGTCGGATATTTGAGTTGGGTGAAGGAGTTATTCCTGTGGGTTGAGAATTCGTATTGTGAACACTATTTCGATTTCCATTTGTAACACTAGTTCTTGTAAGAGGAATGTTTCCATAACTAACTCCTCCATTACCGTTGTGAGAAAAAGGAACGTTGTCTGTTAATTGTGGATTTCTTCCATTAGAATTGTCTGGGATCACATTTAGACTGTCTGATGTGGGCAAAAAACCATACCCATAACTGAGTGAATTTGGATTTTGAAAGATATTTCTGTTTTCACTGCTGGTTTTATTTAAGGTGTTGTTTTCATTTGACATCCCTGCTTTACCGTAATGAGGAATGGGATTGTTGCCTGTCATAAGAATATTATCGATGCCATTGTCAGTAGTGTACACTTTCTCGCTATTGTGTAAGCCAAACGAAGAAACACGTTCAATGTTTGGTGAATTTGGTTGGATGTGGGTATTCCGATTTACGTTATTGCCGTTGGTTCCAATAACTATGGTATTTCCATGTAGATCTTGCTGTCCAAAGAGCGTGGTGATTGCTAGACTGTTTACTTTATTAGGAAATATCCCAGGCTGAGTAGCCTGAGGCTCTGATTAGGTATTCCAAACTGAGCTGTTAGCCGACTGGAAAATGGTCGGCCGGGCATGAAAAACGTAGATCTACCCTTTTTTTAAAGTGTTGTGTTATTGTCATTAATAATATTTTTTCAATAAAAACCATATCAAAATGTTGTGTTATTTATCGTCTTTTCTTTTATTAACTTTGGCATGAAAAAATATCCGATAGGTCTATTAAAGAGCGTGTGAAAGGTGTCAGTGTTCTGTAAATTATTGTCCGATTCGCGGCAGCGCCGAGCTCGGCCGATCCGACCTAGCTCTCTTCAAATGAGTATCGCTCTTACCACAAGAAAGATACTTTTATACGGTTTGAAACACATTAAAGGGCAGTAATTCTGCTTTCTTTTGATACCACACACAACGAGGCACGCCGTGAAGAAGGATAAGAAACTTCGAGAAGAAGACGAAAATTTAGAATTTTTAATGGTTTCAAGGAACATTTCCCGGCTTGTGTAGTACCAAAAGGAAGGCCATCCATTTTTCTAAAAGAATTCACAAACATCATTTGATTGTGTAACCTGTGGATGCAGCGAAAAGAGTTCAAACGCAGACACTTAGACCCATTTTAGCCCTTGCCTAGACCCGAAATGACGGCGGGTCAGTCTAGTCAACAGACTCAGTCCGGCATGTGTGGAGAACCCATCGCAGAACGCACTTCGCATCCCCAAACACTCAATGTGGAGGACATTTTATTTGAGTTAATACTACTTTATTTCTTTACATAAATTGATTTAATTATATTGGCTAATATATGTGTAATAAGAACTATTTTATTTTCTTATCGACTGTTTGTCGGTAAACGGAACAGCCACACTCTCATTCAAGAGTGACCTTCACTACTTTACCTTCGCTGACCTTATGACGTCACGAGAATATTATTTTCTATCGGCTCTCCTGTGCAGTGGTTTTAAAAATAGGTCTAACTTCTGCATTTGTAGACAGCTGTTTTGCGTTTGTTAAGTGTTTACGTTTTGATATGAATCAAATATCTATAGATCTAATTTGATTCAATATTAAAACAGACACAGTAAATCTTATTTTCTCACAAGGCAGAAGTACTAACACTAATGTTTTAGTCAAGATTGTAGTACATAATGCTAGGATCTACGAGAATCTGAAATTGACAGTTGTACTTGTACCGTAGTCTGTAGATCAAGGATGGTCTGGACAGTAACTAAAAACAAAAGCAATTTTCGATCATATATCAGTAAATGATATTTATGAGACTTTTCTATAATTTTGTCATAGGATGCAATTTGCTTTAAAAGAAAGTGCAAGACAATTTAAGTACACATGTCTGGCCTCTAGATCATTGTTCACAGTCACATCTTGCGAAGGTTTTTTTTTTGTTTTTTGTTTTAAATTATTATCATTATTATCATTATTATTATTATTATTATTATTATTATTATTATTATTATTATTATTATTATTATTATTATTATTACTACTACTACTACATATGTTTACATTGTATTATTTTAATTACATTGTATTTTATTAAATTTTTTAAAAACTTTTTTTGGTGGAATGGTAGTTTTGCTTTTGGTTTATAAAGCACCTTCATTACAGGTTTTAAATAGCTTTTATTTATCATCAACATTTATTTTACAACAGATGATGATAACTTCCGAGGGATGAAGGATCATTTCCTTATGTGTGGGAGAGGCAGAAGACCAGCTCTACCTTCTCTGCCGCTACTCAACAACCGGGTCCTTGTTCATTGCGTCCAAGCGTTGTGTTTGGTTGCAAGGGTATCCTGATCATCTTTGGCATCTTCCAGGACTATGAGACCCAAAGAGTGAGACTTAAACAAGTCAATGATTCCAGGTTTGTTCGCATTAGCATCAACAACCTTGTGGCTAGGAACCAAAACCAATTTCTATCCTTTAAATTTTTATATATATATTTAAGATAAATTAGAAAGTAAAGGGTTTTCTTCGAATTCACAAGGTTTTTGGCTGTTGAGATTTAATGAGAAAATATAGAGCCAGCAGTCTTAGTCACAGAAAGCAGCAGTTGTGTAAATATCATAAGCTAACTAAACTGATACTTTTTTTAATGGATTTTAATTGAGGAATCTTGTTTAAAAACCCTCTGTGGCTCTCATTAATTATTTAAAACATTGTCTAAGAAGTGTCATTCAGTTCCAACAACAGAGAGGACAAATACTCAGTCATATTTTTTTTTATAGTTTTCTTTATTTAAAAACAAAAGTAGGCATCAAATTCATACCAGATTGTCAAGTTATGTGGAATCAATTTCAAATTTTTACAGCACAAACATTTTCGAAGTATTGGCATTGTTATCAAATTTTCCTTGATATGCTTTTCACGCATTATGAAGACACGTTGGGCTGTCTTGTAAATGAGATTGGAAAAAAATGGCAAGACTTTTCTTTAAAACATCACAATGTATATTTTTTATGGTGCTGATTGCATTTTGTTTAAGATATGTTTATTTTATAGATTACTTGAACTGGCACAGTATACAAATATTTTTAACAAATAACCTCAGGTATCAAGATTTCAAATCATTGTTAGAGAAAAATTATATTTGAAGAGGGAAGCTGAAAGAATTGAAAAAAGCCATATTGAAATTAAATAAGCTTTTTCAATTAGATATTTCACTATTATAGGCTTCTTAAGAGAGTTATATAATTGAACACTTTAGCTGTTTATTTCTTTTAAACTTCAGATTTTTGTGTAAACAATGATTTATGAATATGTTTAAAAAAATCAAAGTAAATTTAGTATATTTTAACATGCACAAGTCACATTTTAGCACTTTAACATTTTTTTTTATTGATCTGGCATTGATAAGTCTGTATTTCAGAGTAGTGTTAATTTTTTCTTCCTTTTTTTTATAAACTCAAGTATTTTGTGAAGAAATTTTTAACAGGGTGCTTCTTAACATTAAATTGAACGAAAATTTTTGCTTATGTGAAACATTGCAGGTCCTGTATGTTATTAGTGCCCCAATCTCACCCATCTTCAGCAAACAGGAAAACACGACATTTGATTTAGTCTCTCTGGCCATTGTGTTGTGCACCTGCCCTTTATGGGCCTCATCATTATTCGAGAGGTATTGTTATGATGTTTTAATTGTTGTATGCCATAAGAGCAGCATTGATCAGTTGATTTTTACACACTGGAAGCGTCTTACGCAACTGTCCAAGCATTTTTTTTTACTGTTGAGCAGGTTTCCACAACCGTGAGAGCACATGGACCAAAGCTTTTTGGACAATAACTATGCTCGCAGCTGCTGTGGCAACAGTCTTGTAAGGCCTACTGTGCTGTCTCAGTTTGTTTCGTTTCATACAAAGTATTTCCAAAGTGGGCGTTGAGTTATTATAGTTAAACCTCTAGATCTAGTACCATTACAAGCATGATAAAAGATGAAGAGAAGGGGAAATTTAGTCCAATGGCAAGATTGACGCCTGTATCCAAATCTAGTTCAACAGAAGGAAAAATTGTCTTTTGAACTCATCAATCAATCAGTTAGGTGCCGTGCTCTTTAGCATTGCCGATCATGACTTTCCACACATCTCTATCCCTCATCACTTTCAGTGCTTCTGTCACTCGTCCTACTTTGAAAGTCCATCCAACATCTTTTGATGCTGTTTTGGTACAATCATTCCAGTTGTCACAAGATTTTGTACTTTCTCTCTTCTCTTGACATGTCCAAAAAGGTTGCCTGGCGTTTACTTATTCTATTTATGCTGAATCTTGTAGTGTCGGCTTCTTGTAACAGTTTTGGTTGATTTCTTTACAGTCCATGAGATTTGTGGAATCTCATTTTGTTGTCTCCAGTTTCTTTTGTAACTGTTTTGAAATTGTGCAAGCTTTGTATTGATACATCAGAATGGGTTCAATAGAGCACTTCAGGGCTCTTCTTTTTGTGCGAATTGAGATGTGGTTATTTGTTAGTATAGATTTCATTCTCTGGAAGCTCAGTGTAAGTTACGTCCATCACTTGATATTAAAGTACCCAAGTATTTGAATTGACCCCTTTGCTTGAGTTTATTACCTTTGATAAAGATGTTGATGTGCGGAGACTATAACTTTGACTAATCACCATTAGTTCTATCTTTTTGCTATTCAATTGCAACCCTTTTTTTCTGCTCTCTTCTTCAAAAATCGTTAATAATTGTCGCAAGTCTTCTTTATTTTCTGGAATTAATACAGTGTCATCAGCGTATCTCAACATGGAGCCAAATTCTGTTCACTTTTAGTTTGTCAGCAACTTGCCATAAGCCCATAAATCTAGCACCCTTATCTGACAGCTCACAGTGGATGGGTGGACACTGTCTCTTCCCAGGAATTTTACCCGCGCAGTAGAAAAAGGCATGCAGCTGGAATGCAATTCACACTACTTTTTTAACACAAAATTGCAAAACATGCAATACTGATGTCATTTCCCAATAAAATTTCATTTTCAAATTTTTTTGTGGGGTATATTATTAACTATTTTTGTTGTTGTCTGGGTTTTGTCTGTGGTACAAGGGAGTTGAGTTCTGGGGCTGTCAACAGCAAGACGTTTTCTATTATATTTTTCATTCTATTTTTATCATTTCTTATGGCTGCACTTCTTGCCAAGCGTGAAACAGTTGAGTGAAGTTGTTCCCATCCTGCTCCCTAAGAAAGCCTAGTCCAAAACCTGTCCTATGCATAAAATCAGTGCTATTCTTTTTTAAAATGTGCTGCTTGGCAATGATGCGATTGGGAAAGCACTGTCTGTAAAATTTGATGTATTCAGAAGTTGCAATCTCTGCTTGTAATGTGGTTTCCTCTGGTTGGGCTTTTGAGGTTAAAGAGTGAATGCCTTCAAAATGTGAGTTAAGTGTGTCAAACATATCTTTGGTAGGGAGCGCAACTCCTAAAATGTCATCATTTTCTTCAGTGGTGACTTATAAAGTTTCCACCATGGTATGCTTGTCTTTCTATTTTGTTTTTGTAGTACTGTCTCTGAGCTTTCTTGGATTGGGCCCACAGCTTTATTTTTGTCTCTTCAATTTTTTTCAACTCCTCTTTGCCTCTTTTCTCCACATTCTTCTTCTGCTCTCATCATCTAGTATAGCGTTCCTTTTGAAAGTACTATTTGTTTTTTCTTTTCTTCAGCTTTGAGCCAGTTGCGTCTGTAATTTGAATGTTTCTGCTTGGCTATTATCTCATCTCTATTTTGGACTTCCTTTTGTATCAGATTGGGATGTTTTAGTGTGATTCCAAGAAGAATATATAAATATGGAGGGGCTATGTTTGCTATCTTTATTTCTAGGAATGGATGTCTGAGTTTATTGTTAAAACATTTAACTGCATTTGTTTTCCCACCGCTCTCCAAAAACTGTTGTGCATCTGTGTGTAAAGATTGTAGTGCTCTCTTTTTGGTAGGTTCCTTACTTTCTGTTTGGAATCAAGACAGAACAGGCACGGAATGTCCCTGTCGCTCCTGAAATGCCATAGGACAAGAAAGCATAGTCTCCAAAGAGGAAGACAACAATCTCTTCTGTCTCCGTGCGAAGTTTTGTAATGCATGTATTTGGTTTTTTAGCTCTTTGAAAATTGTTTGCAGATTTTTTACTGTGTCTTTTACCTCTGCTATAGCTACCAGGTGTGTATTTGCCTTAGAGTTGTTTTTCGGCACTCTCTCTCTCTCTCTCTCTCTCTCTCTCTCTCTCTCTCTCTCTATATATATATATATATATATATATATATATATATATATATATATCCCCTCCTTTTCTTCCCTATCCCTTCTCTGTGTAACTCATTCCTGTCTATTCATAATTATATGCTCCTCTCAACATCTTCAGTGATAATCTGACGGAGATCTTCAACCTCTTCTTCATTTTGAGAAGATCACCAGCCACAGACTAAACAACTTGAGACAATGTGCTTTTGAGAGGGAATCCTTACCATCTACTGAGTTTTGAAGAAGGACGAGATTGGAATCAACGTGACACAGCAGCGTAGTTCAGGAATTTTGCCCTTGATGTGCAAGTTGATCTTCTTTTCTCAAGAATTTTTAAACTAGTTTAAATTCATGTGATCATTGCTTTTGACGCCATAGCAGTCAAAGATCAGTTATAAAGGTAAAAATGAACTAGTATAGACATGTCCATTGACTTGTACTTTTCAAACACAGCATTATACCAGGATTCTGTTAAAGTCTTTAGGGAGAGGAGTTGCTGCTCTAAAGAAAGGAACTTAAATTTAACAAAGATCCAAAATCAGCTGTTATATATGTTTGATGTGGTAAAAAAAAATTATTTTGTAAGTTTATTGTCAAATTATTGTTTTATCACAATTATAATGGGAATAAGGCTGGTAGACTTCAGAAATCAATTCCCGTTCATGACTTGGCAGAGATATAGGCTTAAAGTGCTGAAATCTTCTGTTGGTTCAATTCAAGCAGCCTTGTGACATCATTGCATTATTATCTTTTTTTAAGTGTGTTTTTCTTCGTTTTCTCCAGTAGGACAGACAGGTTTTTCAATCTTTCATGTCATCTCTTTTCTTATCCTTTCTGCTTAAAACAAACTTTCTCTTTCACAAAAATCATTTTCTTTTTCTCCAAAAATTAGGAGAGGGGAAAAAATCATCTGTTCTTGCTTTAAGTCTTTGCAGGTCAAGACAAATTTTGGGCTACATTTGTAGACCAATCAAAGGTAGTCAGCTTACACCTCATGTACAAGTGAGACTTACATGTTTATCTTCTAATATTCATGTCTTTCTTTTCAAGCAAATTTCATGTCTGCAAAGTGTTGTCTGTGAATACATTCCTTTGTTTTATGGTTTGCTTGTTTTTTCACTATGTATGCTTTGAGTCCTTTGTATTTTCCAGCTTTGAAAATGTTATAGAACTGGAGTGAGATGTTATATTTGCAATCTGTGCTGTATTTATGGCAGTGGTTGTCTATACATAATTTTATGTAGAGCAGCGCCCAACATATGCGGTAACCATCTACGTTGAAACAACAAAGACATATAGCTTACAACTACCTTTATTAGATGTACCTTTTTTTTTTTTTTTGTAAAACACGGCAATCCTTAGATTATTCATAGAAAATTCTCTATGAATTAGGGGCCCTGCTCTTTACAGTAGGCGATCATGACCTTCTGCGCATCTCTATACCTTGATGCTGTTAAGTGCCTCTGTCACTCATTTTACATTTAGCCACTTATCTTTTCTCGCTTCTTTCCCCTGCTGCCGTTTCCTTTAAAATCAATCGAGTTGCCACAAGATGTTTTAGTTTTTTTTTCTCATCACATGGCCCAAAAAGACTGCCTATAGTTTACATATGGTATTTATGAGCATTTTGGACTTTCGATCCAGAACAAAACGATTTTAACTGAATGGTGGACACTTGAATAAATCCATACTCTATAGCCACACTGATGAGTCGTAATACGACGAAACACATCCTAGAATGTGTCTGTGGATGAGTGAAAAAAATTATTGTTCCTTTATGCAAATATTTCCCCTTAAAAACGATTGATAATCTTGACTGGGGGACGGAATTCCTCCATCCTCCTTAATTTATAATAGGTTTAATCGTAGATAAAAAGAAACTTGCTCAGTTTTATTTTTTTGTATTATTAGATTTTCTAAAAATGTTCATTTTTTTTTTTCTAAACCTGTAAAGTTCTATTTAGATAATTACTAAAATCTGATGAGATTAAATTAGCTCTTGAAACAAAGAATTTTGTGCAGTTATTATAAACTATCTTTATGTAAATTGTATCTCATTATTTCATATACATGTACAATATATTTCAAATTTGATATATATCTAGCTAAGGTTTCACCCGCCCCCCATATTAATCTTTCTTTTTTGTGATTCCTTTTCAGAAGTAAAATGTGGGACCTTGTTTGAATCCTCAAAGCTTTCTTATCATCCAGTTTTTATTTCTCTTGACAACGCTTTTAAAGAGAACAGGGAAAATATATTGACTGGAGTAAATTAATTAATATGTGAACAAAAATCTTATGTGAATTATCAGTTGTGCTTTATTGTAATGCAATGTAAGGTGAAAGTCAAACAGATTAAAGTTCATTTAACAGGCAATGCCCCTATATGTATTATCTCTTTTAATGAAAATGTCATATTCGTTTATGTTATATACATAAGTTTCATTGACGTTATTTTTTTAGACTGTATTATGTGTCTTTTTTAGGTAACTGTGTATTATAAAATTATTTCTTTTTATATTATTATAATTTGGATTTCTCTGAATAAACTCAGATAACACTCTTATCTGTCTTTGTTATTTTTGATATTGTTCCTGTTTTTAATACCTCCCACATTCAATACATTGAGAGTTTAAACCCAAAGGTTTTCGTATGTGTTTAAGGTATTTATCAAGTGATTTCAATTCATTGCAATTTGCACAGAGTTTAAGATCCGTCAGTTTTATACGAAAGAAATATTGAACTCCATATAAAGTAATAGAAACATACAACTGCCAGATAGATGGTGAATCAATATTGAACAATGAAATAGGGGTGAGAAATACTTCTATACTTCTATCTCTATAAACAAGCATAATAACAAAATATCATTACAATAGAATAGATATCGAAATAAAAAATCAAAACGGTAGAATCGATTTCGATTTTTTCTTTCTCTATACTAATACAATACCAATGCTGTAGAATCGAAATGATTTCTATAAATCATCAAAATAATACCATATTATCAAAATATAATCGAATTTGAGACTAATCTTGATTTACCCAAGCAGGATATAGCTGGTAACAATCAGCAGCTGCATATATTATATTTTATAATTGCATGTTCTCTTAATATAACAAAAATGACACGATTTTTTTTTTTTTTTTTTTTAGGGGGGGGGTTGAGTGAATGGGCAATAAGGTTTTTAACTGGAGTTGGAGTAAATCTTTACGATTGGACTGATGACTCGAAAAAGATCGAGATGTAGATAGAGATAAAAGATTTGGGACGGGCTAAAAGGATAATAGTTATTGTGAAATTCCAATATGAATGCTAATTAATTCTATTTTGGTAATCTATATAAATTATAATTAGCATTATTCCAATATGGCCGCTAGTTAATTCTATTTTGGCCATCTCTACAATTAGCATAATTCGATTTTCATTCTAGTAATCTATATAAATACAATAAATCCAATATGGCCGCCGGTTAATTCTATTTTGGCCATCTCTATAATTAGCATAATTCCAATTTCATTCTGGTAATCTATATAAATACAATAAATCCAATATGGCCGCCGGTTAATTCTATTTTGGCCATCTCTATAATTAGCATAAATTCAATATGGCCGCCGGTTAATTTTATCTTGGTAATCTCTATAACAAGCATAAATCCAATATGGCCGCCGGTTAATTTCTATTTTGGCCATCTCTATAATTAGCATAAATTCAATATGGCCGCCGGTTAATTTTATCTTGGTAATCTCTATAACAAGCATAATTTTAATGTGGCCGCCAGTTGATTCTATTTTGGCCATCTCTATAATTAGCATAAATCCAATATGGCCGCCGGTTAATTTCTATTTTGGCCATCTCTATAATTAGCATAAATTCAATATGGCCGCCGGTTAATTTTATCTTGGTAATCTCTATAACAAGCATAATTTTAATGTGGCCGCCAGTTGATTCTATTTTGGCCATCTCTATAATTAGCATAAATCCAATATGGCCGCCGGTTAATTTCTATTTTGGCCATCTCTATAATTAGCATAATTCCAATTTCATTTTGGTAATCTATACAAGTACATTAAATCCAATATGGCCGCCGGTTAATTCTATTTTGGCCATCTCTATAATTAGCATAAATTCAATATGGCCGCCGGTTAATTTCTATTTTGGCCATCTCTATAATTAGCATAAATTCAATATGGCCGCCGGTTAATTTTATCTTGGTAATCTCTATAACAAGCATAATTTTAATGTGGCCGCCAGTTGATTCTATTTTGGCCATCTCTATAATTAGCATAAATTCAATATGGCCGCCGGTTAATTTCTATTTTGGCCATCTCTATAATTAGCATAATTCGAATTTCATTCTGGTAATCTATATAAATACAATAAATCCAATATGGCCGCCGGTTAATTCTATTTTGGCCATCTCTATAATTAGCATAAATTCAATATGGCCGCCGGTTAATTTCTATTTTGGCCATCTCTATAATTAGCATAAATTCAATATGGCCGCCGGTTAATTTTATCTTGGTAATCTCTATAACAAGCATAATTTTAATGTGGCCGCCAGTTGATTCTATTTTGGCCATCTCTATAATTAGCATAAATTCAATATGGCCGCCGGTTAATTTCTATTTTGGCCATCTCTATAATTAGCATAAATTCAATATGGCCGCCGGTTAATTCTATTTTGGTAATCTCTATAATTAGCATAAATCCAATATGGCCGCCGGTTAATTTCTATTTTGGCCATCTCTATAATTAGCATAAATTCAATATGGCCGCCGGTTAATTTTATCTTGGTAATCTCTATAACAAGCATAATTTTAATGTGGCCGCCAGTTGATTCTATTTTGGCCATCTCTATAATTAGCATAAATTCAATATGGCCGCCGGTTAATTTCTATTTTGGCCATCTCTATAATTAGCATAAATTCAATATGGCCGCCGGTTAATTTTATCTTGGTAATCTCTATAACAAGCATAATTTTAATATGGCCGCCAGTTGATTCTATTTTGGCCATCTCTATAATTAGCATAAATTCAATATGGCCGCCGGTTAATTCTATTTTGGCCATCTCTATAATTAGCATAAATTCAATATGGCCGCCAGTTGATTCTATTTTGGCAATCTCTATAATTAGCATAAATCCAATATGGCCGCCGGTTAATTCTATTTTGGCCATCTCTATAATTAGCATAAATTCAATATGGCCGCCGGTTAATTTCTATTTTGGCCATCTCTATAATTAGCATAAATTCAATATGGCCGCCGGTTAATTCTATTTTGGCCATCTCTATAATTAGCATAATTCGAATTTCATTCTGGTAATCTATATAAGTACATTAAGTCCAATATGGCCGCCGGTTAATTCTATTTTGGCCATCTCTATAATTAGCATAAATTCAATATGGCCGCCGGTTAATTTCTATTTTGGCCATCTCTATAATTAGCATAAATTCAATATGGCCGCCGGTTAATTTTATCTTGGTAATCTCTATAACAAGCATAATTTTAATGTGGCCGCCAGTTGATTCTATTTTGGCCATCTCTATAATTAGCATAAATTCAATATGGCCGCCGGTTAATTTCTATTTTGGCCATCTCTATAATTAGCATAAATTCAATATGGCCGCCGGTTAATTTTATCTTGGTAATCTCTATAACAAGCATAATTTTAATGTGGCCGCCAGTTGATTCTATTTTGGCCATCTCTATAATTAGCATAAATTCAATATGGCCGCCGGTTAATTTCTATTTTGGCCATCTCTATAATTAGCATAAATTCAATATGGCCGCCGGTTAATTTCTATTTTGGCCATCTCTATAATTAGCATAAATTCAATATGGCCGCCGGTTAATTTCTATTTTGGCCATCTCTATAATTAGCATAAATTCAATATGGCCGCCGGTTAATTTCTATTTTGGCCATCTCTATAATTAGCATAAATTCAATATGGCCGCCGGTTAATTTCTATTTTGGCCATCTCTATAATTAGCATAAATTCAATATGGCCGCCGGTTAATTTCTATTTTGGCCATCTCTATAAATAGCATAAATTCAATATGGCCGCCGGTTAATTTCTTTTTTGGCCATCTCCATAATTAGCATAAATTCAATATGGCCGCCGGTTAATTTTATCTTGGTAATTTCTATAACAAGCATAATTTTAATGTGGCCGCCAGTGGATTCTATTTTGGCCATCTCTATAATTAGCATAAATTCAATATGGCCGCCGGTTAATTTCTATTTTGGCCATCTCTATAATTAGCATAAATTCAATATGGCCGCCGGTTAATTTCTATTTTGGTAATCTCTATAATTAGCATAATTCCAATATGGCCGCCAGTTAATTTCTATTTTGGCCATCTCTATAATTAGCATAAATTCAATATGGCCGCCGGTTAATTTCTATTTTGGCCATCTCTATAATTAGCATAAATTCAATATGGCCGCCGGTTAATTTCTATTTTGGTAATCTCTATAATTAGCATAAATTCAATATGGCCGCCAGTTAATTTCTATTTTGGCCATCTCTATAATTAGCATAAATTCAATATGGCCGCCGGTTAATTTCTATTTTGGCCATCTCTATAATTAGCATAAATTCAATATGGCCGCCGGTTAATTTCTATTTTGGTAATCTCTATAATTAGCATAAATTCAATATGGCCGCCAGTTAATTTCTATTTTGGCCATCTCTATAATTAGCATAAATTCAATATGGCCGCCGGTTAATTTCTATTTTGGCCATCTCTATAATTAGCATAAATTCAATATGGCCGCCGGTTAATTTCTATTTTGGCCATCTCTATAATTAGCATAAATTCAATATGGCCGCCGGTTAATTTTATCTTGGTAATCTCTATAACAAGCATAATTTTAATGTGGCCGCCAGTTGATTCTATTTTGGCCATCTCTATAATTAGCATAAATTCAATATGGCCGCCGGTTAATTTCTATTTTGGCCATCTCTATAATTAGCATAAATTCAATATGGCCGCCGGTTAATTTCTATTTTGGCCATCTCTATAATTAGCATAAATTCAATATGGCCGCCGGTTAATTTTATCTTGGTAATCTCTATAACAAGCATAATTTTAATGTGGCCGCCAGTTGATTCTATTTTGGCCATCTCTATAATTAGCATAAATTCAATATGGCCGCCGGTTAATTTCTATTTTGGCCATCTCTATAATTAGCATAAATTCAATATGGCCGCCGGTTAATTTTATCTTGGTAATCTCTATAACAAGCATAATTTTAATGTGGCCGCCAGTTGATTCTATTTTGGCCATCTCTATAATTAGCATAAATTCAATATGGCCGCCGGTTAATTTCTATTTTGGCCATCTCTATAATTAGCATAAATTCAATATGGCCGCCGGTTAATTTCTATTTTGGCCATCTCTATAATTAGCATATTCCAATTTCATTTTGGTAATCTATACAAGTACATTAAATCCAATATGGCCGCCGGTTAATTTCTATTTTGGCCATCTCTATAATTAGCATAAATTCAATATGGCCGCCGGTTAATTTCTATTTTGGCCATCTCTATAATTAGCATAAATTCAATATGGCCGCCGGTTAATTTTATCTTGGTAATCTCTATAACAAGCATAATTTTAATGTGGCCGCCAGTTGATTCTATTTTGGCCATCTCTATAATTAGCATAAATTCAATATGTCCGCCGGTTAATTTCTATTTTGGCCATCTCTATAATTAGCATAATTCAATATGGCCACCGGTTAATTTCTATTTGGTAATCTATAAAAATAGCATAAATTCAATATTGCCTCCGGTTAATTTTATTTTGGCCATCTCTATAATTAGCATAATTTTAATGTGGCCGCCAGTTGATTCTATTTTGGCCATCTCTATAATTAGCATAAATTCAATATGGCCGCCGGTTAATTTCTATTTTGGCCATCTCTATAATTAGCATAAATCCAATATGGCCGCCGGTTAATTTCTATTTTGGCCATCTCTATAATTAGCATAAATTCAATATGGCCGCCGGTTAATTTTATCTTGGTAATCTCTATAACAAGCATAATTTTAATGTGGCCGCCAGTTGATTCTATTTTGGCCATCTCTATAATTAGCATAAATTCAATATGGCCGCCGGTTAATTTCTATTTTGGCCATCTCTATAATTAGCATAAATTCAATATGGCCGCCGGTTAATTTTATCTTGGTAATCTCTATAATTAGCATAATTTTAATGTGGCCGCCAGTTGATTCTATTTTGGCCATCTCTATAATTAGCATAAATTCAATATGGCCGCCGGTTAATTTCTATTTTGGCCATCTCTATAACAAGCATAATTTTAATGTGGCCGCCAGTTGATTCTATTTTGGCCATCTCTATAATTAGCATAAATTCAATATGTCCGCCGGTTAATTTCTATTTTGGCCATCTCTATAATTAGCATATTCCAATTTCATTTTGGTAATCTATACAAGTACATTAAATCCAATATGGCCGCCAGTTGATTCTATTTTGGCCATCTCTATAATTAGCATAAATTCAATATGTCCGCCGGTTAATTTCTATTTTGGCCATCTCTATAATTAGCATATTCCAATTTCATTTTGGTAATCTATACAAGTACATTAAATCCAATATGGCCGCCGGTTAATTTCTATTTTGGCCATCTCTATAATTAGCATAAATTCAATATGGCCGCCGGTTAATTTTATCTTGTTAATCTCTATAACAAGCATAATTTTAATGTGGCCGCCAGTTGATTCTATTTTGGCCATCTCTATAATTAGCATAAATTCAATATGTCCGCCGGTTAATTTCTATTTTGGCCATCTCTATAATTAGCATATTCCAATTTCATTTTGGTAATCTATACAAGTACATTAAATCCAATATGGCCGCCGGTTAATTTCTATTTTGGCCATCTCTATAATTAGCATAAATTCAATATGGCCGCCGGTTAATTTTCTCTTGGTAATCTCTATAACAAGCATAATTTTAATGTGGCCGCCAGTTGATTCTATTTTGGCCATCTCTATAAACAGCATAAATTCAATATGTCCGCCGGTTAATTTCTATTTTGGCCATCTCTATAATTAGCATATTCCAATTTCATTTTGGTAATCTATACAAGTACATTAAATCCAATATGGCCGCCGGTTAATTCTATTTTGGCCATCTCTATAATTAGCATAAATTCAATATGTCCGCCGGTTAATTTCTATTTTGGCCATCTCTATAATTAGCATAAATTCAATATGGCCGCCGGTTAATTTTATCTTGTTAATCTCTATAACAAGCATAATTTTAATGTGGCCGCCAGTTGATTCTATTTTGGCCATCTCTATAATTAGCATAAATACAATATGTCCGCCGGTTAATTTCTATTTTGGCCATCTCTATAATTAGCATAAATTCAATATGGCCGCCGGTTAATTTTATCTTGGTAATCTTTATAACAAGCATAATTTTAATGTGGCCGCCAGTTGATTCTATTTTGGCCATCTCTGTAATTAGCATAAATACAATATGTCCGCCGGTTAATTTCTATTTTGGCCATCTCTATAATTAGCATAAATTCAATATGGCCGCCGGTTAGTTTTCTCTTGGTAATCTCTATAACAAGCATAATTTTAATGTGGCCGCCAGTTGATTCTATTTTGGCCATCTCTATAATTAGCATAAATTCAATATGTCCGCCGGTTAATTTCTATTTTGGCCATCTCTATAATTAGCATAAATTCAATATGTCCGCCGGTTAATTTCTATTTTGGCCATCTCTATAATTAGCATAAATTCAATATGGCCGCCGGTTAATTTTATCTTGGTAATCTCTATAACAAGCATAATTTTAATGTGGCCGCCAGTTGATTCTATTTTGGCCATCTCTATAATTAGCATAAATTCAATATGTCCGCCGGTTAATTTCTATTTTGGCCATCTCTACAATTAGCATAAATTCAATATGGCCGCCGGTTAATTTTATCTTGGTAATCTCTATAACAAGCATAATTTTAATGTGGCCGCCAGTTGATTCTATTTTGGCCATCTCTACAATTAGCATAAATTCAATATGTCCGCCGGTTAATTTCTTTTTTGGCCATCTCTATAATTAGCATAAATTCAATATGTCCGCCGGTTAATTTCTATTTTGGCCATCTCTATAATTAGCATATTCCAATTTCATTTTGGTAATCTATACAAGTACATTAAATCCAATATGGCCGCCGGTTAATTCTATTTTGGCCATCTCTATAATTAGCATAAATTCAATATGTCCGCCGGTTAATTTCTATTTTGGCCATCTCTATAATTAGCATAAATTCAATATGGCCGCCGGTTAATTTTATCTTGGTAATCTCTATAACAAGCATAATTTTAATGTGGCCGCCAGTTGATTCTATTTTGGCCATCTCTATAATTAGCATAAATACAATATGTCCGCCGGTTAATTTCTATTTTGGCCATCTCTATAATTAGCATAAATTCAATATGGCCGCCGGTTAATTTTATCTTGGTAATCTCTATAACAAGCATAATTTTAATGTGGCCGCCAGTTGATTCTAATTTGGCCATCTCTATAATTAGCATAAATTCAATATGGCCGCCGGTTAATTTTATATTGGTAATCTCTATAATAAGCATAAATCCAATATAGCCGCCGGTTAATTCTAGTTTGGCCATCTCTATAATTAGCATAAATTCAATATGGCCGCCGGTTAATTTTATCTTGGTAATCTCTATAACAAGCATAATTTTAATGTGGCCGCCAGTTGATTCTATTTTGGCCATCTCTATAATTAGCATAAATTCAATATGTCCGCCGGTTAATTTCTATTTTGGCCATCTCTATAATTAGCATAAATTCAATATGTCCGCCGGTTAATTTCTATTTTGGCCATCTCTACAGTTAGCATAAATTCAATATGGCCGCAGGTTAATTTTATCTTGTTAATCTCTATAACAAGCATAATTTTAATGTGGCCGCCAGTTGATTCTATTTTGGCCATCTCTATAATTAGCATAAATACAATATGTCCGCCGGTTAATTTCTATTTTGGCCATCTCTATAATTAGCATAAATTCAATATGGCCGCCGGTTAATTTTATCTTGGTAATCTCTATAACAAGCATAATTTTTTGGCCATCTCTATAATTAGTCAATATGTCCGCCGGTTAATTTCTATTTTGGCCATCTCTATAATTAGCATAAATTCAATATGGCCGCCGGTTAATTTTATCTTGGTAATCTCTATAACAAGCATAATTTTAATGTGGCCGCCAGTTGATTCTATTTTGGCCATCTCTATAATTAGCATAAATTCAATATGTCCGCCGGTTAATTTCTATTTTGGCCATCTCTATAATTAGCATAAATTCAATATGGCCGCCGGTTAATTTCTATTTTGGCCATCTCTATAATTAGCATAAATTCAATATGTCCGCCGGTTAATTTCTATTTTGGCCATCTCTATAATTAGCATAAATTCAATATGGCCGCCGGTTAATTTTATCTTGGTAATCTCTATAACAAGCATAATTTTAATGTGACCGCCAGTTGATTCTATTTTGGCCATCTCTATAATTAGCATAAATACAATATGTCCGCCGGTTAATTTCTATTTTGGCCATCTCTATAATTAGCATAAATTCAATATGGCCGCCGGTTAATTTTATCTTGGTAATCTCTATAACAAGCATAATTTTAATGTGGCCGCCAGTTGATTCTCATTTGGCCATCTCTATAATTAGCATAAATTCAATATGGCCGCCGGTTAATTTTATATTGGTAATCTCTATAATAAGCATAATTTCAATTAGGCCGCCGGTAATTTCCATTTTGGCCATCTCTATAATTGGCATAAATTCAATATGGCCGCCGGTTAATTTTATCTTGTTAATCTCTATAACAAGCATAATTTTAATGTGGCCGCCAGTTGATTCTATTTTAGCCATCTCTATAATTAGAATAAATACAATATGTCCGCCGGTTAATTTCTATTTTGGCCATCTCTATAATTAGCATAAATACAATATGTCCGCCGGTTAATTTCTATTTTGGCCATCTCTATAATTAGCATAAATTCAATATGGCCGCCGGTTAATTTTATCTTGGTAATCTCTATAACAAGCATAATTTTAATGTGGCCGCCAGTTGATTCTATTTTGGCCATCTCTATAATTAGCATAAATTCAATATGTCCGCCGGTTAATTTCTATTTTGGCCATCTCTATAATTAGCATAAATTCAATATGTCCGCCGGTTAATTTCTATTTTGGCCATCTCTATAATTAGCATATTCCAATTTCATTTTGGTAATCTATACAAGTACATTAAATCCAATATGGCCGCCGGTTAATTTCTAGTTTGGCCATCTCTATAATTAGCATAAATTCAATATGTCCGCCGGTTAATTTTTATTTTGGCCATCTCTACAGTTAGCATAAATTTAATATGGCCGCAGGTTAATTTTATCTTGTTAATCTCTATAACAAGCATAATTTTAATGTGGCCGCCAGTTGATTCTATTTTGGCCATCTCTATAATTAGCATAAATACAATATGTCCGCCGGTTAATTTCTATTTTGGCCATCTCTATAATTAGCATAAATTCAATATGGCCGCCGGTTAATTTTATCTTGGTAATCTCTATAACAAGCATAATTTTAATGTGGCCGCCAGTTGATTCTAATTTGGCCATCTCTAAAATTTGCATAAATTCAATATGGCCGCCGGTTAATTTTATATTGGTAATCTCTATAATAAGCATAAATCCAATATAGCCGCCGGTTAATTCTAGTTTGGCCATCTCTATAATTAGCATATTCCAATTTCATTTTGGTAATCTATACAAGTACATTAAATCCAATATGGCCGCCGGTTAATTCTATTTTGGCCATCTCTATAATTAGCATAAATTCAATATGTCCGCCGGTTAATTTCTATTTTGGCCATCTCTATAATTAGCATAAATTCAATATGGCCGCCGGTTAATTTTATCTTGGTAATCTCTATAACAAGCATAATTTTAATGTGGCCGCCAGTTGATTCTATTTTGGCCATCTCTATAATTAGCATAAATACAATATGTCCGCCGGTTAATTTCTATTTTGGCCATCTCTATAATTAGCATAAATTCAATATGGCCGCCGGTTAATTTTATCTTGGTAATCTCTATAACAAGCATAATTTTAATGTGGCCGCCAGTTGATTCTAGTTTGGCCATCTCTACAATTAGCATAAATTCAATATGTCCGCCGGTTAATTTCTTTTTTGGCCATCTCTATAATTAGCATAAATTTAATATGTCCGCCGGTTAATTTCTATTTTGGCCATCTCTATAATTAGCATATTCCAATTTCATTTTGGTAATCTATACAAGTACATTAAATCCAATATGGCCGCCGGTTAATTCTATTTTGGCCATCTCTATAATTAGCATAAATTCAATATGGCCGCCAGTTAATTTCTATTTTGGCCATCTCTATAATTAGCATAAATTCAATATGGCCGCCGGTTAATTTCTATTTTGGCCATCTCTACAGTTAGCATAAATTCAATATGGCCGCCGGTTAATTTCTATTTTGGCCATCTCTATAATTAGCATAAATTCAATATGGCCGCCGGTTAATTTTATCTTGGTAATCTCTATAACAAGCATAATTTTAATGTGGCCGCCAGTTGATTCTATTTTGGCCATCTCTATAATTAGCATAAATTCAATATGGCCGCCGGTTAATTTCTATTTTGGCCATCTCTATAATTAGCATAAATTCAATATGGCCGCCGGTTAATTTCTATTTTGGCCATCTCTATAATTAGCATAAATTCAATATGGCCGCCGGTTAATTTTATTTTGGCCATCTCTATAACAAGCATAAATTCAATATGGCCGCCGGTTAATTTCTATTTTGGCCATCTCTATAATTAGCATAAATTCAATATGTCCGCCGGTTAATTTCTATTTTGGCCATCTCTATAATTAGCATAAATTCAATATGGCCGCCGGTTAATTTTATCTTGTTAATCTCTATAACAAGCATAATTTTAATGTGGCCGCCAGTTGATTCTATTTTGGCCATCTCTATAATTAGCATAAATTCAATATGGCCGCCGGTTAATTTCTATTTTGGCCATCTCTATAATTAGCATAAATTCAATATGGCCGCCGTTTAATTTTATCTTGGTAATCTCTATAACAAGCATAATTTTAATGTGGCCGCCAGTTGATTCTATTTTGGCCATCTCTATAATTAGCATAAATTCAATATGTCCGCCGGTTAATTTCTATTTTGGCCATCTCTATAATTAGCATAAATTCAATATGGCCGCCGGTTAATTTTATCTTGGTAATCTCTATAACAAGAATAATTTTAATGTGGCCGCCAGTTGATTCTATTTTGGCCATCTCTATAATTAGCATAAATACAATATGTCCGCCGGTTAATTTCTATTTTGGCCATCTCTATAATTAGCATAAATTCAATATGGCCGCCGGTTAATTTCTATTTTGGCCATCTCTATAATTAGCATAAATTCAATATGGCCGCCGGTTAATTTTATCTTGGTAATCTCTATAACAAGCATAATTTTAATGTGGCCGCCAGTTGATTCTATTTTGGCCATCTCTAGAATTAGCATAAATCCAATATAGACGCCGGTTAATTTCTATTTTGGCCATCTCTATAATTAGCATAAATTCAATATGGCCGCCGGTTAATTTCTATTTTGGCCATCTCTATAATTAGCATAAATTCAATATGGCCGCCGGTTAATTTTATCTTGGTAATCTCTATAACAAGCATAATTCTAATGTGGCCGCCAGTTGATTCTATTTTGGCCATCTCTATAATTAGCATAAATTCAATATGGCCGCCGGTTAATTTCTATTTTGGCCATCTCTATAATTAGCATAAATTCAATATGGCCGCCGGTTAATTTCTATTTTGGCCATCTCTATAATTAGCATAAATTCAATATGGCCGCCGGTTAATTTTTCTTGGCAATCTCTAAAATAAGCATAATTTTAATGTGGCCGCCAGTTGATTCTATTTTGGCCATCTCTATAATTAGCATAAATTCAATATGGCCGCCGGTTAATTTCTATTTTGGCCATCTCTATAATTAGCATAAATTCAATATGGCCGCCGGTTAATTTTATCTTGGTAATCTCTATAACAAGCATAATTTTAATGTGGCCGCCAGTTGATTCTATTTTGGCCATCTCTATAATTAGCATAAATTCAATATGGCCGCCGGTTAATTTCTATTTTTGGCCATCTCTATAATTAGCATAAATTCAATATGGCCGCCGGTTAATTTCTATTTTGGCCATCTCTATAATTAGCATAAATTCAATATGGCCGCCGGTTAATTTTATCTTGGTAATCTCTATAATTAGCATAATTTTAATGTGGCCGCCAGTTGATTCTATTTTGGCCATCTCTACAATTAGCATAAATCCAATAAAGACGCCGGTTAATTTTCTATTTTTGCCATCTCCCTAATTAGGATAAATTCAATATAGCCGCCGGTTACTTTCTATTTTGGCCATCTCTATAATTAGGATAAATTCAATATGGACGCCGGTTAATTTCTATTTCGGCCATCTCTATAATTAGCATAAATTCAATATGGCCGCCGGTTAATTTCTATTTTGGCCATCTCTATAATTAGCATAAATTCAATATGGCCGCCGGTTAATTTTATCTTGGTAATCTCTATAACAAGCATAATTTTAATGTGGCCGCCGGTTAATTTCTATTTTGGCCATCTCTATAATTAGCATAAATTCAATATGGCCGCCGGTTAATTTCTATTTTGGCCATCTCCATAATTAGCATAAATTCAATATGAACGCCTAATTTAATTTTATTTTGGCCATCTCTATAATTAGCAAAAATTCCAATAATTTCTAATATGGCCGGTTAATTTCTATTTTGGCCATCTCTATAATTAGCATAAATTCAATATGGCCGCCGGTTAATTTCTATTTTGGCCATCTCTATAATTAGCATAAATTCAATATGGCCGCCGGTTAATTTTATCTTGGTAATCTCTATAACAAGCATAATTTTAATGTGGCCGCCAGTTGATTCTATTTTGGTCATCTCTATAATTAGCATAAATCCAATATGGCCGCCGGTTAATTTCTATTTTGGCCATCTCTATAATTAGCATAAATTCAATATGGCCGCCGGTTAATTTCTATTTTGGCCATCTCTATAATTAGCATAAATTCAATATGGCCGCCGGTTAATTCTTATTTGGTAATCTCTATAACAAGCATAATTTCTAATATGGCCGCCAGTTAATTCTATTTTGGCCATCTCTACAATTAGCATAAATCCAATATGGCCGCCGGTTAATTTCTATTTTGGCCATCTCTATAATTAGCATAAATTCAATATGGCCGCCGGTTAATTTCTATTTTGGCAATCTCTATAATTAGCATAAATTCTAATATGGCCGCCAGTTAATTTCTTTTTTGGCCATCTCTATAATTAGCATAAATTCAATATGGCCGCCAGTTAATTTCTATTTTTGGCCATCTCTATAATTAGCATAAATCCAATATGGCCGCCGGTTAATTTCTATTTTGGCCATCTCTATAATTAGCATAAATTCAATATGGCCGCCGGTTAATTTCTATTTTGGCCATCTCTATAATTAGCATAAATCCAATATGGCCGCCGGTTAATTTCTATTTTGGCCATCTCTATAATTAGCATAAATTCAATATGGCCGCCGGTTAATTTCTATTTTGGCCATCTCTATAATTAGCATAAATTCAATATGGCCGCCAGTTAATTTCTATTTTGGAAATCTCTATAATTAGCATAATTTTAATATGGCCGCCGGTTAATTTCTATTTTGGCCATCTCTATAATTAGCATAAATTCAATATGGCCGCCGGTTAATTTCTATTTTGGCCATCTCTATAATTAGCATAAATTCAATATGGCCGCCGGTTAATTTTTTTTTTTGGCCATCTCTATAATTAGCAAAGTTCGATTTTCATTCTGGTAATCTATATAAATAAAATAAATCTAATATGGCCGCCGGTTAATTCTATTTTGGCCATCTCTATAATTAGCATAAATTCAATATGGCCGCCGGTTAATTTCTATTTTGGCCATCTCTATAATTAGCATAAATTCAATATGGCCGCCGGTTAATTTTTATTTTGGCCATCTCTATAATTAGCAAAGTTCGATTTTCATTCTGGTAATCTATATAAATAAAATAAATCTAATATGGCCGCCGGTTAATTCTATTTTGGCCATCTCTATAATTAGCATAAATTCAATATGGCCGCCGGTTAATTTCTATTTTGGCCATCTCTATAATTAGCATCAATTCAATATGGCCGCCGGTTAATTTTATCTTGGTAATCTCTATAACAAGCATAATTTTAATGTGGCCGCCAGTTGATTCTATTTTGGCCATCTCTACAATTAGCATAAATCCAATATAGACGCCGGTTAATTTCTATTTTGGCCATCTCCATAATTAGCATAAATTCAATATGGCCGCCGGTTAATTTCTATTTTGGCCATCTCTATAATTAGCAAAGTTCGATTTTTATCTTGGTAATCTATATAAGAAGCATAAATCTAATATGGCCGCCGGTTAATTCTATTTTGGCCATCTCTATAATTAGCATAAATTCAATATGGCCGCCGGTTAATTTCTATTTTGGCCATCTCTATAATTAGCATAAATTCAATATGGCCGCCGGTTAATTTTATCTTGGTAATCTCTATAACCAGCATAATTTTAATGTGGCCGCCAGTTGATTCTATTTTGCCAATCTCTACAATTAGCATAAATCCAATATAGACGCCGGTTAATTTCTATTTTGGCCATCTCCATAATTAGCATAAATTCAATACGGCCGCCGGTTAATTTTTATTTTGGCCATCTCTATAATTAGCAAAGTTCGATTTTCATTCTGGTAATCTATATAAATAAAATAAATCTAATATGGCCGCCGGTTAATTCTATTTTGGCCATCTCTATAATTAGCATAAATTCAATATGGCCGCCGGTTAATTTCTATTTTCGCCATCTCTATAATTAGCATCAATTCAATATGGCCGCCGGTTAATTTTATCTTGGTAATCTCTATAACAAGCATAATCTTAATGTGGCCGCCAGTTGATTCTATTTTGGCCATCTCTACAATTAGCATAAATCCAATATAGACGCCGGTTAATTTCTATTTTGGCCATCTCCATAATTAGCATAAATTCAATATGGCCGCCGGTTAATTTTTTTTACTTTGGCCATCTCTATAATTAGCAAAGTTCGATTTTCATTCTGGTAATCTATATAAATAAAATAAATCTAATATGGCCGCCGGTTAATCCTATTTTGGCCATCTCCATAATTAGCATAAATTCAATATGGCCGCCGTTTAATTTCTATTTTGGCCATCTCTATAATTAGCATAAATTCAATATGGCCGCCGGTTAATTTAATCTTGGTAATCTCTATAACAAGCATAATTTTAATGTGGCCGCCAGTTGATTCTATTTTGGCCATCTCTACAATTAGCATAAATCCAATATAGACGCCGGTTAATTTCTATTTTGGCCATCTCTATAATTAGCATAAATTCAATATGGCCGCCGGTTAATTTTTATTTTGGCCATCCCTAGAATTAGCATAAATTCAATATGGCCGCCGGTTAATTTCTATTTTGGCCATCTCTATAATTAGCATAAATTTAATATGGCCGCCGGTTAATTTCTATTTTGGCCATCTCTATAATTAGCATAAATTCAATATGGCCGCCGGTTAATTTCTATTTTGGCCATCTCTATAATTAGCATAAATTCAATATGGCCGCCGGTTAATTTTATCTTGGTAATCTCTATAACCAGCATAATTTTAATGTGGCCGCCAATTGATTCTATTTTGCCCATCTCTACAATTAGCATAAATCCAATATAGACGCCGGTTAATTTCTATTTTGGCCATCTCCATAATTAGCATAAATTCAATATGGCCGCCGGTTAATTTTTATTTTGGCCATCTCTATAATAAGCAAAGTTCGATTTTCATTCTGGTAATCTATATAAATAAAATAAATCTAATATGGCCGCCGGTTAATTCTATTTTGGCCATCTCTATAATTAGCATAAATTCAATATGGCCGCCGGTTAATTTCTATTTTCGCCATCTCTATAATTAACATCAATTCAATATGGCCGCCGGTTAATTTTATCTTGGTAATCTCTATAACAAGCATAATCTTAATGTGGCCGCCAGTTGATTCTTTTTTTGCCATCTCCCATTCACTTTCATAATCCAAAATAGACGCCGGTTAATTTCTATTTTGGCCATCTCTATAATTAGCATAAATTCAATATGGCCGCCGGTTAATTTTTATTTTGGCCATCTCTATAATTAGCAAAGTTCGATTTTCATTCTGGTAATCTATATAAATAAAATAAATCTAATATTGCCGCGGGTTAATTCTATTTTGGCCATCTCTATAATTAGCATAAATTCAATATGGCCGCCGGTTAATTTCTATTTTGGCCATCTCTATAATTAGCATCAATTCAATATGGCCGCCGGTTAATTTTATCTTGGTAATCTCTATAACCAGCATAATTTTAATGTGGCCGCCAGTTGATTCTATTTTGCCAATCTCTACAATTAGCATAAATCCAATATAGACGCCGGTTAATTTCTACTTTTATGCTATCTCCATAATTAGCATAAATTCAA
>JAWDGP010005191.1:0-5000 GCA_033675545.1 Elysia crispata
TCGAGGGTAACATTTGGTTCTCATTTCGGCCCTCATTCTCCATTGGGTGGTCCTCACCATATTAGTGAATAGGTTGGGGGCTGCAGACCAGGAGAGGTTTGCGCGCTGGACCCCTTTGGGAACAATTGGGGACAGCCATAGGGAGAGGGGTGTCAACGAGCCCATGGAGCTCAGTCCGGCTCTCCCAGAAGTAGTAGAGGCCAGTCCTCAGGTGAGGTTGCCAGCCTCAAATTCGGCTGACAGCCCCATCGTGATAGAGGATGATGATGAAGAAGTGGATATCAAGCCAGCCATGGTGAGCTTTGCATCATCCGCTGTGGATACTCTAGCGCAGCCCATTATTGTTGCTGAGGAGCTCACAATGGATGGAGCTATGGAGGCTGGAGACTGCAAACCGATGGTTTCCGGGCAGACCAATAGTGTTACATCACTGGAGGCTAGGCTGAGTGGGCTGACCACCGATGGGTCTGTCCCTATGGAGGGTGTGCAGCTGTGTCAGGCTGGATCCCCCGGAAGGGAACCAGCAGAGCCCGGGCTCGAACCAGTGGCAGGGCCCAGTACGACTCATCCCAGCTTTGCTGAAGTCTTAGCCTGGCCACGCACTGCTCCAGTGGCCCCACAGCATCGGGAGGCTTCTCCTCCGGAGGCTCACGATGCCCATTTCCATCTTAAGATGCCTGCGGCGGGGGTAACTCTGAGGCAATACCTCAATTACCCGATGCCTCATCACCAGTCCTACCCTGTCACGTTGCGCTGGGGTGGGGGGGGGTGGTTGTGTTTTGCTGGCCGCAGTCTTACCCTGACAACATCTCAAGGGTAATAAATGTGCCTGGGTTCGTAGCCGCAATTGGCATTCACCCATCACAAGCTGCAAGAGTCCTGCCCCGTGACCTTGAAAAGCTTGGGATGTTGCTCCGGAGCCCAAAAGTAAGTGCCCTTGGAGAAATTGGCCTTGATGGCCAAAACGGGGTGAGCATGGAGAAGCAAGAGGCGTTGCTAAGGCAATGCCTTGCCAAAGCGGATTCAACCAAGCCAGTGATTCTCCACATTCGGGGAAAGGTGGGGCAGGATGTCGAGCTGAATGCTCGGTGCCGGGCGATGGCACAAAAATATTTAGAAAAGAAGCAGCCCATTCAGCTGCACTGCTTCTCCTGCGAACCGGGTGTGTTCGCTGCTTGGAGGAAGGTGTTCCCCCAGGTGTACGCCAGCATTTCCGGAATGGTGGCTAGGTTTAACCCACGACAGAAACAGGAGCTCCAGGAGATCCCTTTGGATCGACTCCTGTTGGAGACCGATTCACCCTACCTGCCAATCGTGGGTAAGGTGAATATGCCTCACTTTGTGGGGGATGTGGCTTCGCTGGTGGCAGCACACCGTGGTGAAAGGACGCAGGACGTCCTTGCTGCGGCAAATGCCAACTGCCGAAGCTTGTTCGGCCTCTAGAGAGCCGATGCTTGGGGGGACTTTGTTTGGGTGCCTGCAGAGCCCAAATTGCTTTGCAGATTCCTGACTCAGGGCCACATCTGCTGTTTCCCCAAATTGGGAGTACAGATTTTCGATGATAGGTATGCTGTTGTTCCACAATTAGGAGCAGCTGCAGGGTCCAATTGATCGCGAATGTCCGACCGACGAGCCTATCAGGATCAGTCCCTCAGTTGGGAGTTAACCTTTGCCGCGGAGAGCTATGGCAGTTCACAGTCAGGACTGTTTCGGGTAATTCCATCCACCCCGGTCTCTCAATTGAGGCCGCTCAAACAATGCTCCGTGAGCTACCCCTGCTTCTTTTATGACGGGGAAGAGTGTAGGGCTCGTCGGTCACGGTGTGTCCTGCACGCATCCCGTGCCGACTATCAGGGGTGTGTGAGCTTGCGCAATGAGCACTTCTCTTCGTATTGGCCAATCGGGAGCAGGGAGTAAATACCCACCGGGAAGCGACCTTTGCGTTCAAGTCAGTCTTCACCTTTCACGCTTATGATCGACATGTGCTCAAGAGTTGAGAGGTTCCTCATCTGCTGAAAAGTTTAAAGGTGAGGGCTCATGCAACCCCGTCTCGGCTGCGTACAATAGAGACAATTTGACTAGACTTTCTGACCCACCGGTTAGTAAAAACCTCAAAGAGGCAGCAAGTTGGTCATGTGGGGTTATAGCCGAGCGCATGACAGTGTCTTGCTTTTAAATCAAAGGGGTAATCATTTCCAATAAGTCAAGATATGTTTCTTTATTCATGCGGAAATAGTTTTTCCAGTCTTCGGGAATATCTTGTAATTCCCTTATTAAATCAAAATGGGATAGCTCTTGTTTTTTTAGAAGCCATGGATTGACCCATACTCTACGTGAGCGTCTTTTTTTTCAGCTCTTCTGCAAATCTTAACAATTATAGCCGTCGAGAGCGCCGTTACTGCTGCTACTTCTTGACACTCCATTTAATTTTAACACAAGTTCAGCTTGTGGATCGAATGATTTTGTCGACGGGTGTGTGGTCAGATAGAAGGCAATTGTTGCTTGAGGTATTGTTTGCAATATTAGATGATGTTTTACTTGTATCATATTCTTAAGCACATGTATGTTATTTTTTATATAATATGTATGTTATTCTTTATGCTATGTACGTCATTCTGTATGTTATCTATGTATGTTCAGGCCGTCTAACTTGCTTCTATCGTATTCTTTTTCTTGTAAAGCGCATAGAGCATTTTAATCATTTGGATATGCGCTATATAAATGCCCTTTATTATTAATATTATTGTTATTATTATTATTATTATTATTATTATTATTATTATTATTATTATTATTATTATTATTATTATTATTATTATTACTATTATTATTATTGTTATTATTATTATTATTATTATTATTATTATTATTATTATTATTATTATTATTATTATTATTATTATTGTATTATTATTACTATTTTTATTACTACATTGCCAGTCAATTGATGGCACCAATTTATGGACACGTCTATGGCCGGCTATCAGTTCTAGGCTCTTCAGTCATTGTCAGGGTATCTTATTAGCATTAGAATGATTATAGGAGATATCAAATTAAGATTCAGATAATGAAGTTCATTGAATTCATAAAAGGGAAAACACTTCCTTTTGGACCTTGCATTTTATGAAGGGCATAACGTGCTATGATTTCTCAGGTCAGTTCGATAAATGAATCTATAAAGACGAAAACATTATCTTGCTTAAAATCTCCTCATAATCGCGTGTGGCAGTTGACTGAGCTGTGTTTACAGTAAGATGAGTTGATATCCTCACAGTACTGACTTGATCAAACTGATGTACCTCAAGTTAAAATACATGAAAAGACGTGACAATAGATGCTGGGACGTAAACAGGAGCCAAGTACAGAGGTAAGACCACGACATTGTCACCTTCCTTCATTCCCTTCCAACAAGCTCAGCTCCAGTGAGTCAGGGATTAGGGCTCAGCTTAGAGCTCTTCAGCCCCCCCCCCCAGGTTTAGCTACACGTGAAGAATACATTAATAGTTTAAAAGCCCTTTTTATGCCTTTCATTTTAAAAACTACAAATAGGGAGGACAATATTGTGTTTCAAAAACTCCTAAAACGCATTTGACATTTTTATGATGTGCTCTGTTGGCGTATATCTCTTGTTCATAATTACGGATGAAAAAATATCATACATGATAGTTTCTTAACAGCAAAAACACTCTTGCTCATAGTGGACTTCAGTCTGAACAAGCTGCAGCCATTTTGTTGTTGGTTAGAAAATCTAACAAAGATTTTGTGCAATAGTTTATACAAATTAGAAAAGAAAAAGAAAACAATTTTTCTCTTCAGCTTTTATACTACAAACAATGAACTTATTTTTCTCTTACAAAACACATGACACCATAGTGCTGCAGTAAATGAAATCAGGAAAGTTTAACATGTTGGTTAATGAAAGTGGTTGGTTGAAACCGTCTTGAGTTTTTTTCGTTTGAAGAAAAAAAAAGGAGATTAGTCGGTATTTTTGCAGATATCGGCCCAACTCACTTTAAGCATTATGATTGTACTTTTCTTAATGAATTGATATGCTGAGAACGAATGTTAAGATTTTATTTGTCGCAAATAAATTCTTTTCAAGATATAAGCTATTTTGTGTTGCTCTAAAATCCTATTATACTACAAGTTTCGAATCTGTCGAGACACATTCAATTCTGAAGCCTAAGGTGAGTTGGGCTGATATTTGCAAATTTACCCCACCAACGCCGCCCGCACCAACGGCAACATGAAAATAAAACCCATCTGTAGAAACAGCGTACACCTTGTTTCAGTTCAACTTTGTTTTTAACAGGGAAGTAACACGTACAAAAATCAGTGTGTCTCAAAGCGCAGAAAAAGAAAATTAATATATCCATTCAAACTCTTTTAACAATCGGACTTTGAAAATGTTTGTAAAGTGTACTTTTGAGTACTGAGATTATACTCAGAAGTAGCAGCAGTAGATCCGGGACAGTTTCAGAAGTCGAAATCTTCAGAGAAGAAAAGGTGGCCCAGGAGTAATAATGTAACACGCTAGATGTCCCTTCTACACAACTAATTACCTTAAACTGGCTAGTGACTAGGAACAGTGATCAAGCACGCAGAGATCTAGAAACATGACGTTACATTCCCGCCAATCATGAACATCCTACAACATCATAATAAGCGGATGAGCACATGCAAACCCAACCACCACCAACACAAGCTAATTTTTACCACATTAACAACTACCAGTGCCTGCTACATTAGTAGGTGATCTATCAGTCCCTGATACGTTTAGCTTTCGATTCCTCCTTTTCACTTAATGATCTGCATCTTTATCACTTCCAATTTCTATCATTACCTCTGGATAGTCGATATTAACTGACGTCACATTTAAGACATTATGGCGCGCAATTTAGTCCGAACATTTAGCAAAACACGCCTGTCGCTTGCACTTCTCCTGAATGAGATGGGGGAACTTATCAACTTTTGTAAAATGGCACTAGAGTCGAAATCTC
>JAWDGP010005191.1:10000-35000 GCA_033675545.1 Elysia crispata
AAAATTACAAAAAATTGATTAAAAGCCATTGCTTTTATTAGAAGGAAATTTCACGGTAATATTTTTTTTACGAATACTGTTGCAGACCTTGTTTTTTAACTACAAATATCTTATATTGAAACCAGAGCGAATGAAGAGATGAAATATCAATGTAAAGTTGTTTAAATATTTCCTGAAACAAAATGTTCCTATATTTCAAAACCAGAAAGCCATTTTCAGGCCATTCCAAACATTTCAACTTCAAAATTCATTTTTTTAATCCTTTGGACCTTTTAGTGGATATTACCTTTATTTACCCCTCTTCTCTTTATATTTCAGGCTCTGTTTTAGTTTCCTCAACACGAGTTAAACTAGGGCATGCCTAGACTACGCTAAATTTGTAATGTGGACCATCGCAATATTCTAGCAGAGACTCAATCAGAGAGATATGACCAAAGACCAAAGACATAATGTGAGAGAACGTCCAGGTCATGATTCTTGTTTTATACTGTGACAAAAGTACTCTCGTTGACTTTTTCTCTCCGGATCTCTTTGTATTTTCCTGTTTTTCTATTTCATAAAAATTCTACTCTCGTCATTTTTTCTTTGTCCCTCACCATACAACTCTCCTCTCTTCCGCTCATTTCCTCTCAAAACATCCTAATCTTTCCTCTTTGTTTCTCGAACTCTCTCTTTTATCAAACTTTCAGTCTCTGTCTCTCTCTCTCTTTCTCTATCTCACTCTCTCTCTCTCTTTCTCTATCTCACTCTCTCTCTCTTTCTCTCTATCTCGCTCTCTCTCTCTCTTTCTCTCTATCTCGCTCTCTCTCTCTTTCTCTTTCACTCACTCTCTCTCTCTCATCATTTTTCTTCTTCCAGCTTTTTATATATGTATCTCTATGACTACTTCTCAGAATCAGCGTCGGTGTGATCAATCTAAGTTTTACCCATTATGTTTATAAATTTCGTGTGGGCATATGTCTCAAGCTCTCGCCCCATTAGTTGCAGGGATCTAGGTTTTCAGTTCGATCCCAAACTATTAAGGCTCAACATACAACTGGGTAAGGAAAGTTTGGAGAAAATAAGTTCAGAGAGTTCAAATTAGCTAGATCTAAAGCACCTAGAGTAATACTATCTCCAGCTTCTCCTTATATTCTGTCTCTACCAGACATATCAATCTACTCTGGAAAGCCCACACTAAAACAAGAGTTAGTATTGGTGTGAAAAGATTTGAACTTCATGGCTTAGAAGAATTAGCAAGTGGTAAAAGGATACTCTCCCCATTTATTTCCTCTTTCGTATCCCCAAAAAACAAAAAGCCTTAGAATTCCTTGTTTTTCCACGTAATGTTGGTTCCTTTATCACACAAGATCAATATAGGCACTATAAGTTAAGTATGGACTAAGTATGATTGTTGTGGGATTGATTTAAGAAAACCGAAAATTTATCATGGGAAACTCCCCACCTCATCGGACTTAAATCGAAAAATTACATCATTACGACCAACAACCGCTTATAAAATATCATTCATGAATATTCTACCAGATTATAGAGGATAAGGGTAAAGAGCATTCACCCTGATATCTGCAGCTTCATCTTGATAGGTTGAAGTCGCACACCATCATTAGGTGAGTTTAAAGCTTCATCTTTTCAATACTCACCTTGCCTGTCTCCCTCTCCCCCCCACCCTATCTCTCTCTCTCTCTCTCTCTCTCTCTCTCTCTCTCTCTCTCTCTCTCTCTCTGACACTTAACTTCCTTCTTTTTAAAATGTTAATAGATAACTTTTTATCAGATCATGCATGTCGCTTATCCAAAATTTGCAAAAGCCGTAGCGTCTCAGAGTGACAATAAAAGGTGTGCGAGGTATTTAAAGTTTGAGTTGTCAGATGTCGAAGGTGCTCCAAGGCTCGCGGAGGGAAAGGATTATCTTAAGAATGTTTTCTACATGTAGATGATTCAGTTTATTGCAGTTTCGAACATTTCTTTCAACAACACAATTTAATTAATTCTCTTCAACTTCAGTATTATTTAAATTATCCAGGCTGTTCTTTGACATGTTGATAGCCATATCAGATGCTCCAAAATTTTTGAAAAATCTTTCTAGCTTCCTTTTAATATGTCCATTTCTGGCGTACTGCATTTTTCAAAAATATTTTATCAACACTCAGCTCAAAAATTTTCCGGTGATTTTCACATTCTTGGATTTTTGATGGGTTTAACTTGTTGTCTTTCCTGATTCCCTCTCTATCGTACCAGCTTGATCTTGACGTTGCCATCGGAAAAAAGAGGTGAATAATTTTGGACCACAAATGTGTACTGAAACACAACCAAAAAAGCTCATACAGGTTTCCTAATTTTGGTTTAACTTCTTGAACTATCAACAAAGAGGCCCGAGAGGAGAAAGTTTCAAGAGTTAAATATGAATTAGTAAATTAGACAAATACTTTAAAATGAAAAAAAAATTAAAGAAGTTAGAAAGCCATTGGTTTTGATAGAAGGAAATTTTGCGGTAATAATAATATTTCGCTATTACTTTTGCAGACCTTGTTTTTAATAAGAATCTCATAATAAAATCTGAGCAAATGAAGTGATGAAATACTAATGTAAAAGAAATTTATATATTTAGTAAAATAATTTTTTTCCCAAAATCAGAAAGTTTTTCACATGGCCATTCTAAACATTTCAACTTAAAAAATGAACAATTGTTTTTGCCCTTCAGTGGATGTTACCTTAAGTTCCCCCTTCTCTTTAGATTTGAGTCTCTTTTTTATTTTCCTCACCAGGAGTTAAGCTAGAGCACGCCTAAACAGCGCTAACTTTGTAATCTGGATCATTGCAGTATTCTAGCAGAGACTAAATCAGAGAAATTTAACCAAAGACCAAAGATATAACCCGAAAGAACGTCCAGTGCATGATTCTTCATTGATGCTGTGACAAAAGTAAATCTACTTGTTCACTTTTTCTCTCCGGTTCTCTTTGCATCTTCCTATTTTCTTTTTATTTCACAAATTGTCTATTCCCGTCATCTACCTTTGTATCTGTATTTTCCCTCTCCTTACAACTCTCCTCTCTTCCTCTCTTTCCCTCCCAAAACAATCCTTATATGTACTCTTTGTCTTTTCAAACTCTCTCTCTTCCAACCAAAATCCCATCTCTCTCTCTCACTCTCTCTTTATTTTTTTTTTACTTTCAGCTGTGTATGTATCACTATGACTGTTTCTCAGAATTAGAGTCCCTGTGATCAAGCTAAGTTCCACCCGTTATGTCTACAAATTGCAGATAAGCATACGGGTCAAACTCTCACCCAGACAACTGCAGGGATCTACGTCTCTAGTTTGGACCCAAACTCAGATTATCTAGCTTTTCCAGTCAATCTTGGTTCCATCATCTCATACAAATAAATCAAACAAGTATGAAAACTGAAATATCAAGTCTATTCTTAATTTTCTCTTTTTTTTAAATACAATGGTTGATAGTGCGTCATGTGCTCAACTATTCTTATTGAAATAAAATACACTTCTGATAAAAATTCTGAAGTTCTTTTTTTAACCCGGGAACATGTTATCATATTTATGAAATAATTTAAATGTGGAATATCAGATTATTTCCTCTGATTCATTCAGAAGGAGTATGATTTGTAAGTCTGAAATGGATCCAGAACAACTTTCTATGCTCATGAATATAAAGACAATTTATCGCAACCTGCAAATTGATGTATCCATGGACAAAAGGGGTCGTAGTGAATTCTGTTTAGTGTAGGTAGAAACTTGGTCTAGACACTAAATCTTAATTTTGCATCAACTGACCTTGTGGGTTCAAACCGAACCCACACCAACAATTGTGCAACCCCGCAATCTTTCCAATGCTTTATGGAAGAACGGACATTGACGTTGATGTAATACTTGAAGAAGCAAGAACTAATTCAGACTCTAGAATTTCTGCCTGACAAAGCAGCTGTTATAAAGCCATAAGTCGATATATCGATAAATCGATTAATGTTCAGTGTAATTGTAATTATCTTTTTTTCCACAAGTGCTGTCGGGTAGATGTTGACAAGCTTTCACTGAATAATCTCGCACAACATTTACCAAGAAGCTCCAAAATGGAATGAGGTCTCAATTAGGATGGATCTTTCAAAGTGGACAGGAGTGTTTAGACGCGTAATCTTTGTAGTTTATGTTGTTGGAATTTGTAAATGATAAATAATTAGATGGATGAGTCTCTTCAGCTCCAATTTGCCCCACGGAAGCGTATTCGTTATGCTTCATTCAGCTCAAGGGAGGCTTAAGTTTGCCATCTCAAAGGAAGGCTAATCTGTTCTGTTTTGCAATGCCTAATGATGGCTTATCTGTTCAGCATTGTACTGATCTATGCAGGCTCTGGTTTACAATCCAAGTCAACCGTAATTTTATCAAGGGGGGACAATTTTGTTACACTTGATAAAGGCTTATCTATTCAGCTCTGCACTGCCTGATAGGGGGAAAACATAGCCTTTAAGGGTAAGGCTAATCTGTTCAGCTCTAACCCATTCAGTTTTGCCTGAAGAAGGCTATTTTTTGTGTATGTGCCCGCAATAGCTCAATTTCGAATGAAATTTCAGGGAACTTTGATTAACCTTGTTTAACATTGAGCCAAAAGCTTGGAATCGTTGAAGAATTGCTATAAGTTCTGCTCGTTCAAGTTTGTTCTGCATTTGAAAAACCTAAGGTTTTATTTACCTTTTATTTTATTTTTTTAATTAATTTTTGAGAGCTTGATTAAAAAGAAAATTGTGTTAAGTCGGAGATTACATTTTTGAGAATGGTATTCTATAAGTACATAATTATTGTTAACACAGTTATGAAATGCTCATATTGAATTTGCAAGTATTACTTAGATCCAAATGGACTTAGTCTCTTAGTCGCATACTAGAATCAGTCTGAAAACGGTGCATCTTTACTATACTACTATATCACAGTTCACATCCTAGTGATCCGGCTTGGACGCCTCAGCTTTCTCTCGGATGTTCGTTGATAGCCTCCTCCACTGTGCTCGGTCTTCTGCTATTGATCTCACTTGGTCTAGGTCGTTTTGAATTTTAACTCGCATGCTGGTATGCGATAGAGGTCTTTTTTGATTACTTTAGGCAGTATTGTTATCGGCCTTCCTCGAAATTTATCCTTAAGAAATAAACAATGAGTCTATAGCTTTGTTTGCTGGAATGTCTATGTCTCGCCGAAGAATATGTCCGAAAAGGCACCACCGACTTTGAAGGATGATTTTTGACAACGGTTTTCTTTGCATTTTTTTGAAGAAATTTGTTTGTTATCTTTATTAAGTATTTGATATTATCAGGATTTGTTTGAGCATGTTTACATTTTTTGAAGAAACTTTGAGTTCATTATCAGCTTAATTAAGTTAATTTAAATGTCTCATTCGGATGTGACTGACTAAAAGTCAGAAGCGTGACAAAGGACAATCTACCTACACAACTATGTTGGACCAAAGTTTACAGAAACATTGATGAACAATATTGATTAATTAGGCAAAAAATGAGTTTTTTTTTCATATTTTTTTGTCATTTGTCCGCGGTACACAGAGCTCTGTACACATGGAAACGTGCATACATAACAGTGAACAAGTTTCACATGACTTCATTGCGTCAGGTATCCTGTGAACATTTTCTTAAATGAGGCTTCACCTTAAATAGTAGGTGATATTTTGAGCACAGCTTGGCACCTATCCTCATTCACTTGGCTAAATTGTTATCGATGCTAAAAGTTCATGCTTTTGTAATTGCTGAAATAAAAATAGGGCAGCATCTGCATTACGAAAGGTGATATGCAGAAAACCATACAGTGTCTTGATCATTATGCGTTCCTTTTTTTCATTGGACAAGAGTCCCTAAAAGTAAATTACAGAAAAGAACAATGCAGGTGAATGATAAATTCTCCTTGCTTAAGATAGAAATTGATTAAATGTAATTGTTTTTCTTTTGAAGCACATTGATAAACTTTGACATAGTTGTATATACAGTCCTAAATGATTTATGTTTTTTTTTATTGGAAGAGCTCTAATAATGTTCAAGTGTTACCCATAATTATGTGATATGTACACCTTAAAATCTATAACTTGAGAAAAAAACTGATATTATTATTCTGGCCCTTAAGTCGACAAAAAACGCCTTAGTTCTACTGATGTTCAAACAATGTCAATATTCTATTTGGAATAAAAAGGTATAATCTTATTTTCCATCCAAATTATGAACCTTAACCTTTGGTCGTTTTTATTTTCTCAGTTCATAGATGTTGATCCTTAAACTAGAAAAATGTAGATGTTAATAGTATAATTATATTCTTGACGGAAAAACAAGAGGTTGCATATAGTTTGGTTTAAAGGAAAAAGGGATAGTGTGCCAAATGAATTCTTCAAAATTAGAAACTATCCAGATTTCAAAGTCCTAATTTTCAGGGCTATGATTTGAAACCTACAAAGATGATGCATATGTAAAATATTAGTGTATTAAGACTAACGTTTCAGAGAGAAGCTTCTACCCCACTCATAACAAGATATCTTTTCACATCTTGAGATAGGTCACGTGACCGTGAGTTACAATACTCATGTCATTAAGAACACTATGCTCAAAAGAATGATGTTAATGATATGGTAGATCGATATTTTTAATGAGAGCCCCCCCCCCCCACCCCTTTTCAGCTTTGAATGTCTTAAAATATCCGTTGAAAACTAAAAATCACGTCACCACTTAACTGGTAGATGAACAGTTTTCCAGAATGTCGATCTGCAGCGGAGTCCCTTATTCGTTTTCGTCACTTGCGTTCATTTTGTTTTTGTTTTGATTTTTGTTTTGTTTTCTGTTTTTCTTGTGTGTATCGATTAAGCATTTCCGTTATGATTACATGTTAACTTTCATTGCTTTAGAAACAGTCCCTCTTATTAGGTACCACAAAGTGGTATTTCAAATCCAGCCAATTTGAATAAAACTAATTGCACCATAAATATCTTGTGGTGACATGAAATTTCCCACAAATTTCATCAAAATCGATTGGGAAATAAAATTTTTACAGCTTTTTAAATTTTGTGCATAACAAATTTCGTTCATCGGGCTATTTTAAGAACATATAAATGTCATTTGTTAAAGTTTATGAAAGAAAAAAGCGATATATTTACATAGTCCAGTACAGTGATTAAACATAAACAAAATTTCAGGGGGGTAGAAAATAAAGAAAAAAAAATATTGATCATCAAAAATGGCCAAAAACACTTGTGGCACATCAAAATTACAACGAAGTAGACTACATGAGGCACTTTTGGACCATCGTAAAAAAACACACATTCTTCAGATTGTTTCAATACTTATTTTACTAATACTAAGTATTGTATTTAGTTTACTCAATTTTTTTCAGCAGCCTAGAAATTTATCTTTAAAAGTTAAAGAAACCCAAAATTGGCTTAGCGGCAAATTTTGCGCATTGGAAGAAAATTGGTCAAAATAGCATCTTGTTTCAGAAGTTTTATGACAAAAAACACATTTTTCGTACTGCAATAATGAAACTTTCAGATTATATGGTTTTTAGGATGCTGAATCTAATTATGCTATCTTTTTGATAAATTGATCATTGCTTCTATATCAAAACCGCATTTTAAATCACCGACTGAAGTAAAAGAATTATATTCAGAGATTAATTATGATAGATCATTATATTTTCAAATGCATACATTATACTATAAGTTAAACAAAAAAAAAGTTAGTTAGATTTGCCTACCAAAGATAGAGAGAAAAAAATGACATTTGGCTACTTAAAGCCAAATTCATGACTTTCTAGATCTAAATATTGGCAGCCGCGATTTTGAATTAATTTCATCAACACGCATTGAAAATGCGGTTTTATGCACAAATTTTGAGTATTCACAGATAAAATCGAGTTTGCATTAGTTGAAATATGCATAATAAATCCATAGATGCATGCAGTTTAAAAAATCCTTGAATTTTAAAAATTAAATCAGTTATAATTTTACTGAACTGACCAAGGGCTTTCTTGCTGTTCCTTACTCTGCACAGCCTCCCGCCTAAAAACTTGAAAACCATTGTATTTAATAAATAGCCTATAAAAATATTGTTATGAATGAACATAACTGCCCTCTCTTGGAACAGCCAATTGAGCCGTGGCAGGCAATTGCAAAGGCTTAGAGATCGATCCTTGGATTGACTCTTTTAAACTTAAATCTCTCGACCAAGGAAAATTCCAATTGCGCGATTTTCTTATATAACAGAGAAAATTGGTTATTCTTTAATTTTTTACCACACAACTTTTTTTTTTTTTTTAATCCGGAAGCTATATTAATTTGTCTTCAAAGTTTTTAACTTGACGCCCAAAGTGGCTGCCTCTATATTTCTCCTTTTGTGTGGTATGAAACTAAATTAGAGCTTCTTCCAGTCATGAAACAGTTTGAATAATGCAAAAATATGATTTCTTGGCCGAGATATCGCAATTTTAGTGAAAGCTGTATAATCTGTGTGACGCTCCCAGCAAGCGAATTTTCAAAAAGGTAGTCTTTTCAAAGAACATTTTTAATACCTGCAATTTAAGAAGAACAAAACAAAACAAATGTTTCAAAAGAAGAAAAAACGTTCTTTCCAGTGATGTAAGTTTTGTTTGTATAGACTTATTATAAGGCAGTTTTTAAAGGGTTTTAAAGTAGGGTAATTTTGACGTCATCAGCGATGCGTTAGCTTTTCTACCGCCGGGAGATAGGGACTTTGTGGTACCTACTCTTATTGAGCTTTAGTGTGTCAGAAAAAGTATCACTTGAATTTAATGAGTCTTTAGGACTTTCATATCCTGACATGTAGCTGCTGATTGCAGTCATTAATGAGGGTTAAAGTTTCCAAACAATGATTTAAGAGTCGCTAAGGCCTAGTTAAGTTATGTCTGATAAGATTGAGAAACATGATGGTTCGTGGAATGATGAGATTATACGAGGGAGAGAAGCCACAATCGCTATGCCGTGAAATAATAAGTTTCCCTACAGTAGATAATCCTTGGAGACTATTTGAACACGCACACAAACATTTCACAAGGTTTTGTACATATTAAACTTTTCCCAAATTTTAATTAAACAAGGAGGTGTAGGATCCTGTAACTATCTGATAACTGTAAATCTATCTATTGTTTTGATGAGTTGTTGGATCAATTGTCTCGTTAGTTCCTCAATATGTGATTATGTATTGTCTTGACCTCAACCGCCATAGAGACTGAAATGATTTTGTCGACTTTGCTATTTCTATACTGTACTGATCGGAAACTAGAAGCGTGATGTCTACTTCAATGCGGGATCACGGTTCCTTCTTGAAAACTATTTTACTTTAGAAATTAATCTATAATTGCTTATAAAAGAAAGACAAACATTTACTAATCGTCTTCCATGATGAAGAAAAGAATAATAATGAAGACACCCAGGAAGCTTATAAATTTTACAATGTGGTTCAACACACTACGTATGCGCAGAAATTTTGAACTACATATATAATAGATGAAGCTCTTAAGATGGTAGAAAGAATAAATTGTAACTTTATCTAGTGGAATTCAAAAGAGGCACAAGGTTTTCGTGATAACTTGCAAGCTTTTTAGCATACCGGGATTTCCCCTTTGCTACTCGTATTTTCATTTCATCCACCTTCCAAGGTATCTGGAGTCTTTTCTACAAATGTCATATATCACGATGACTAGAACATTTTGAAGGCATGACGTAAGATTCATTAAGTAAAACGAGTGTTTGGTTATTTCAGCAGGCCAATTCATTATTGCAGATATTATATGTATAAAAAAAAATTAGTACATAAAAAGTAGGGCCTACTCATTTATTTCAATTTTCATTTCTCCGAACTCTCAAAGCATGTTATTTTTTTATACGTGTGTTAAGTTCTCGTTATTTCCTCATCTCTATTCCTCTAAATATTGAATAAAATGGTTTGGACCGACTTCCGGGCGGGACTGGGAACACTCGATGCCGGGTTTTAATATTAAACTCGATTTGTACCGATCTTTTCTTGAAATACGTGGACCATGTAACTTGTTTAAGGAATTCATGCCTCATGTGAGAGAAAGGAGACACCAACTGGTACTCCATATTGGGTATAGAAACCACGACCTATGACGATTTCATCTGATTCTTGTATCCTGAATTTTCGCTTATACAATTTTTCTGTCTCTTTTTGCCAAGGAAAGATCTTGTGGATTTCTCTTTCTCTCTCCCCCGTCTCTCTCCCTCCCTCTCTCACTATCTCTCTCTCTCTCTCTCTCTCTCTCTCTCTCTCTCTCTCTCTCTCTCTCTCTCTCTCTCTTGATAAATATACATCTAAATTTGTGCAATCACCAAAATTGTGATTGCGGTTACTAGATTTCAGATCTAGAGCTACTTGATTGTGAACGTATTTTTTGGTTGTGTTTTTTATTTCTTTCTCAAAACATTCTGAAATAAGTACTTTTTTTTTAATCCCTTCTGACAAATTTATCAAAATCTGTTGCGATTTTACATTTTGTAAAAATTTAAAAAATCCAGACGGTATTTTCCATAACAATTGATTTTTAATACTCTTTGGCTACAAGTGTTTGGAAATCTACACATATTTTCCCCCCACAAACGTTATATCACACTTTATCTAAAAAGGTTTAAACATTGAATCTTATAAAATTTGTCATATTCCATCGCAACAAATGTTTCGATAAGAAAAAATTTGATAGTAGTTACAAGACCTAGATCTACTTGGCTGTGATACTTTTTTTTCTTCTTAGAAACCCTTTCAGATATTTTGGATCCAACACACACACACACACACACATATATATATATATATGAAATGGAATTTTCCATTACAGTGTGAACATTTTTAAAAATCAAGTCAGGATTTTCTATGACAATTGATCTTTAATACTCTTTGGCTACAAGTGTTTGGAAGCTACACTTTTATTGACCAACTTTATGTAGAATCAGACAAAACTTTCCAAGGCCTTTACTTTTTTATACTTTTTTTGCAACAAATTTCTTCCATAGCAACCTCAGTTTAAATGAAAAATAGATATGAACTTTTTGTTGTAGATTAAACAATTATTGAAATTTTTCCAAGAACTTTATTTTTTTGTATTTTTTTTTTATGTGACATTTTTCTTCTATAGAAATGACAAAAGCGTCCTCACAATTATTGGTTACTTCTGCGCTCTCTTTCTCTCAATGGTTTGCCTATGAAACAGAATGCTTTCAAAGCTTTGAGATTTAATACTGATTGAAAGATTTCATTAGTTGTTTTTATTTCAATGCAACTCTTTATCTAGAAAGATTTACAGATTGAATTCTAATAACACATTTCACATCGTACTATGAGTGGCTCATCATGAGAAGAATTCCATTGTTTCAAAGTTCTGTTTTATGCAACAACGGTAGCAGTTTTTCAGCATATGTGTACGAAGTTTTTTGTTCTCGAACATTTCGAAAGATTTTTGGATTCAATAAGTTTTTTTTTCTTTTTGTTAAATTGATAAAAATGTGTTTCGATTTTCCAATGTGTAACAGTTTTAAAAAATCAAGTCAGGATAATCGATCCGAAGAGGAAAAAAAGATTTGGACTGGGCGCTTTAATACCATAAGCCCAGAAGAAGAGATCTGATTATAGATCTAAGAGTATCAGAGGTGATGATGGAGGAAAAGACACTTTAGATCTCAACAGTTTTCATGATGATGGAGGAAGAGCATACGGTCTCAGTACAGAGAAAAACTAAAACAAGAGCTGCTTAAACAATTACACCCAGATTCAATTGAGATCTTTATTCATTTTAAGAAGTCCTCATTACAACATAAGAAGAATTCCAGTTAGGGTTCTTTGTCTTTCAAAACTGTACTATGAGTGGCTTTGGAGGAGACAATTCAGCTACATTACACTCTATCTGTAATGGGTCAAATCAGCACCACACACAGTCTCAGGGGAGATATAAACTAATACCATGGCTGCTTAAAAAACTGCACCCAGATTTACTTTACTTTTTTGCTGGAGAACTTTACTTCATTTAAAGAAGGTCTTCATTACAACATGAGACGAAATCCAATGTTTGAAGTTTCTAACAATTCTGTTACATGTATTATTGAGAAAATGTATATATATATATATATATATATATATATATATATATATATATATATATATATATATATATATATATATTATATGTATATCCCTACTTATATAAAAAGTGCTTATTGTGTGCTCCTCTCCTCGAATTTTTGCCTATCTCCACAGACTTATCCAGACACTTGAAAATTACAAAATAGTTTTTTATGAAATACTCTTAATCAGATTAGGGACATGAACCCCATTTTTTAAAAAGCAATTTATGTTGTTGTGATTAAATAGAAAAATATACCCTTGATATTATTTGTTCTTCAATGTACGCCTCCCGCAAAGGCCATCAACTTCACTTGATAGCGGTAATTCTAAAAAGTTTGATCGTTGCCCATCACCACAGACTTACACATTGATCGTGACATCACAATGTCACTTAAAAATATCAAAACATTAGGGACATGACCCTCACTTTTTAAAAAGCAATGTTTTGTGTCAATAGATTAAAATTAGATCTTTGACATCACTTTTTCTTTAATTTAGATCTAGATCTACCTCTGCCACATAGCCTAGACCAACCAGCAATAAGAACACCTCAGTCTGAGTGATATAATTAACTGTAGAAGATATATCGATATTACGATGGCAGGTGAGAAAAAGAGACGTCGTTTAAGACGATCCATATACGTAGAAACACTCAATCAAAATCAAATCCCCCAATCACACCCCCACAAACAACACTTGGTCAACCATCCATATCTATTGATACTGATCGAAATCTAGATCTAGATCTACGACAAACTGGATCTAGATTTATAGATCAACAAAGATCTGATCCAGATGGTGAAAAGAGACGTAGCTCTATATCTCCACAACGTAGAGCCAGCTTTAGATCTGCTACACCACCACAAGAAGCAGATAGACCCATAGAGATTAGATCTATATCACCGCTACCACCTCTTCCTTACATCAGACAGACAGCTTCTACACTTACACCGCCAACTGCCCCAAACCATGACAATATCAATATTGTTGCCCACAATATTGAGGGAATGACAAAGACATACCATCATTGTGACGCAAAATTGTGGCCCACAGAAACATCCTCACTATGCTGTGCCAATGGTCAAGTTAATTGACCCCCTTTACAAACTTTATCAGAATGTTTATACAAGCTGTTGTGGGGGATACTGCAGAATTTAGATGTTTTGGAAATAGCATTCGAAGTTACAGTTCAGCTTTCGCATTCGCATCACTTGGTGTAAATGAGGACATGTTACTGGCAGACATATAAGAAGAGTCATTCAAGCCAAAATAATGACAGGTACACATACAGGACACATTGTATTTATTCCACGCATTGCACTAACAACAACAAAAGAATATCATCTCCCATTCACACTCACTAGGAGACAGTTTCCAATAAAACCGTCCTATGCCATGACTATAAACAAGTCACAGGGTCAACTTTAGTAAAAGTTGGAGTCTATTTTCCATAGTAAGTTTTCAATCGTGGTCAGTTGTATGTAGCTATGTCAAGAGTTAAAAGCTATTATGGCTTACAATGTGCATTGGCACCGCCATCAGTGAACTCTTTGAGCTTAACAAGCTGCATCAATAATGTTGTCTTTAAATCAGCATTAATATTATATTTCTGAGTACAATAATTGTCTGTTAAATTTATAAATACTTTGGAAATGATTTAAATTTTCAATCCTGCGAACTCGCGGGCTTTCAACTAGTATATATATATATATATATATATATATATATATATATATATATATATATATATATATATATATATATATATATATATATAAGCGGACCTGGGAAGCTTTGACCGCGAACTGCAGAATGTCCAGAAAATTCTTTTGCAAAGCCCTGGCACAAGCCTGATCGAAAGCAGGTGACAGTATCAGTACTTCTCCCTCTACGCATGAACTGCTGGCGGGTGTCCTTGCCTTAAATAAAGATACTTCGCACCAGCCAGACAAGAGCCGGCAGCGCGACTTTTAACATACCCAGAGAAAAAAAATTAAGGCCCAGCGAGTTTAAATCAAACGTATTTGAAACTGAGGCTAAGGGGAAAACAAAAGACTTAAGAGAGAAGGTCATCATTGAGAAATGTGCACTGAAGTTGGAGACTTTATTCATATTGTTTTTTTTTTTTCTGAGATGGAAGAGTACTTGAGTACCTGACGATAGGGCGTTTAGAATGAATCTTAATGTGAAAAAACAACAAATATGTTTTACCTTGTCATTTTAAAATGAAAACCCTTGATACGTGTCCTTTAGAAGATACGGAATGACTAACACATAACCAGTTTAGATAAAAAAAAAGCTGATTTTAGGATTCCTATCCATGAACATAGCACAAAGTTTGAATTTCACAAAATCGCATACACTTTTCATGCATTACCGCATTAAGGGTTTTTATCAAAAACACGAAACCTGTCTTGGCTCATTTAAGTTACAGGCATACATGTTACCATCTACATTGATGATATATTCCTTCAGGACACCTCCTTTGATACATGCAAAGAACATGTACAGTGCACTAGAACATTGATTCAATCTTTAGGATTCACATTTACAGACACATCCTCCCCAATTCCAAGCCAAACTTTACACCACTTGGATGGTTTTAGACTTTAGAGCTATAATGGTGTTATTGGGAAAAGCAAAAAAGAACATACTGGCGAGCGTCGTCAATGAGACGCCCATTAAGACGTCAACTGGCAAGACTAATTGGCTCACTGATAGCTACCTTTCCAGAAGTTCCTTACGGTCAGTTAATTACAAGGATATGGAATTGACGAATACACCTGCCTTAAAGCATCAGGTTTATAATTTTGACTAGCAGAGTACCCGGCGATGCTCGGGTGAGAGTAGAAAATTGTTTCGCTACCGGTAATGTATAGTCACAGAAGAGCCTCGGGATACACCAAGTTGACTGTCTTTCCATCCTTTGCAAGCACGTGAAGATTTTCATGAGACCCGACGCGTGAGCATGCAACGTAAAGCTGTCCATGAGAGAAGCAGGGGGACTCGAGGTTGACTCCGACGACTTTCAAAGTTTGGCCTTGTGCCTTGTTTATGGACATGGCAAAGCAGAGATTTATGGGAAATTGAAGTCTCTTGAATTGGAAGGGCATGTCTGAAGGAATTCATGGTATCCTTGGTATAAAGACATTATTGCCTTTTCCGGGTCCTGTAACAACTGTTTCTAAAATTAATCGGGGCATCATGCGCTCGACGATAAGTCGTGTTCCATTGCACAGGATTGGAGGGTTTAAATTCCTTAGAAGAATGACAGGAGTCCCAATTTTTAGACGCAAAAGATAGGGAGGCATTCCTGGTGGGTTGAGAGAATTCAGAAACTCCACGGGATAGTCAACAGCAATGTCCTCTTCTACACTGTCAATTGATCGAAACGTTTGCTCATCTCCAGGTATTGTTGTCAGTAATGAACTATTGATGGAGGAGACTTTATCATTCTTCGGTGCCAGAATAGCACGTTTTGAAAACCAATCTTTTTTTCGATAATTATTTTCCAGATTGGGAAAAACTCTTAACGCAAGTTCAAGTGGTGCGTTTGTTATTTTGCCAAAAGGAAGTAAGATTTGGTTTTTTTCAATTTGTTTGACTTTGCCGTCTCCAAGTCGCAGTAGATTTCTTGCAAATATCTCCGAATTCGAATCACCAAAAAGATGTGCTCTCATGTTTGTTTTGAGGTTGAGAGTCATGATATGGCCCCACAGATGAGAGTCCTTGATGGATGCTTCTAACTCATTGGCCTTGTTCCCGGGTGGGACAATGGGCAAGGTTTGTCGGAAGTCACCAGCTACAACTAAAGTGACACCACCCATAACCGCATCATTTCTCCTGATATCTCGGAGCATTCAATCGACAGTTTCAAGCGCACGCTTGTGTGACATTGTTGCTTTATCCCACATGATCAGTTTGGTTTCTTTAAGTAGATTGCCTTGATCAGTTCCTCTTTTGATACCGCACATAGGACTATCAGTGGCCATGAGGTTGATTGTCGAATGCGCCGTTCTTCCACCCTTAAGAAGTATTGCTGCAATTCCAGATGACGCGACTGCCATGGCGATCTTATTATCCATTCGCACTCTTGCCAACAATAAATTCAATATGAAAGTCTTTCCGGTTCCACCTGCAGCGTCAAGGAAAAAGATTCCCCCGCGTCCTTCATGAACCGTGCTCATAATACTATCGAATGCGTATCGCTGATCAGCTACTAATCTTGGCACGTTGGTCTCAATCAACTCAGTCAGTTCAGCGACATTATAATTTCTATCTCTGAACAATCCTTGTGCAAACCCGTTTTGCTCTTGACGTTGTGGCCCAGGTTTCCCGAAAAACGATAAATGATTCCCGCCCATGTGTAGTACAATGTCTTCAATGATGATCAAGGCATTGTTGTAGATGAGATCTGAATTGAAGACTGGCCCGTCCATTAACTCTGCTGTGTGTCTAAAATCCTCACATAGACTGTCTTTGTGCTTTTCCCACACCTGCATTGGTTGTGACAGATCACAGGTATGGAGCATTATGGCAAAGAGTTGTCTAAGTTGTACAGGCATGTTCGTTAGTGACTGTCGTCTTCCAAAAGACCATGGCGGTAGCATGCATCCCGAAATGTTGGGTATACAGTGCCGTTAACAGTACGCAATGAGTCAATTAACTGTGGGCCTTTCACTGCATTCAAAAGCAACCGCAAAAAATAGCACTCGCGGGCATTTGGATGTACAGTATATATCCGCCCAAGGGTGTTGTAGATTTCATTTCTGGATATCCTTCTACTGCATTGCCAATTTTACGCCGTTTCCATTTATTTTCCGACCATGTGAAATAGATGACTACCTCACTGTACAGAAGTGTCCTTGCAAACGGTTCCTCGGTGCAAAGCTGAAAGAAAGCAGTCAACTTTGTCTGCCTAGCAGGCGCTTGAGCAATTTGTGCTGCATTTTCAGGAGTGTAGTACACTCGCTGTCCATTTTCAAGATGAATATCCAGGTGCTCGATAGGGGGATATCGCTCGTGAATTGGAAAGCCAAATATTCTCCAAGCAGCTTCATTGCTGCTAATATAACGCCCGGCCTGGAAGGTCTTCACCTCATTTATTTTGTTGTCACCATTTGTTTGGCCAAGGACGAAGACAGCTCTGTCAGCACCTTTGTTTATGTATTTGCAAACATATTTAATAGCCTTAACAGAACTGCAAAATTCAACGTTTAGGTGGGCTTTGAAAATTTTGCAGAGAAGGGGACAGTCAGGAACAATCCACCGGTTGTCGATTTGGGCACTTTCACGCGCATCGCGAGCAGGAAGGGTAGTCATACGCCCTCCATCATCTGGGTGTCGTCGTCGATATAGAGGATAGCCGTCTGTATCTGTCTTTGTGGCTGCAATAAATTCACGTGGATAACGTTTTGTGCATTTTCCATTAGACATGCATGGAGATGATGGGTTGAAAGCTCCACATGGACCATGGACCATTTGTGTTTTGATAAATTCAAAGAGATCGGCAATAGGATCTGGTAATTCAGCACTAATGAAAGTGTCCACGCTATCAGACTGCATTTTTTCTTGAAGCCATATAAGGGAGTGGGAATGTGGTAACGCGCGTTTCTGCCATTCAATTGTGTACATCCAACAACGCACTGGACCAAATATTTTGCCAACTGTGATCAGGTGAATAAGCTTTATGTGTTTCAGGTGAAAGACAGGGGCAATGATGTCATGACGATCAGATGCTGTCTGTGAAGGTAAGAGTTCGCGGTTGATTTCTTCCCATTTTGGATTGCAAGTAAAGGTGATGAAAAGGTCCGGCTTACCGTATTTTTGCACGTAACAAAGGGCGTCTTGTGTGCGTTGGTGCATATATCGAGATCCACCAGTGAATGAGGAAGGAAGAATCACTCGCTGTCCAGTGTTGACTGGGTCACGGTCATCTTTGATGGCATCTTTGAGGTCAATATAATTTTCGGCGCGCAAGTTCTTTTAGGGTTATGTAAAGAAGCCGCTCACTTTCTATTTTGGCGTACATATCAGTGAGAAATTGACTGAAGAGATCTTTGCAGCGAATGAGATGATTGAATTCGCCTGCCCTAATAATTACCTGGTAAGCATAAAAACTCATTGATGATATCTTTTTTGTCGGATGTAATGCTCCTGTCGTTTTGTCATACTGACGAAGCCCAAAGTGGTAACCATCACATCCATTCCAGTACAGGAGAGGGTACTGCAGGCCGTCGTAAGAACGATTTGTCTCCGAAATATGTTGTAGTTGTTGATCTGGAGCATCTTTTTTCTTTAGCACGATGTCTCTCTTCCCGTGTTGTTCATCCACCATAATGACGGCAATTTCATGTGCATTTGGTTCATAGAAGCAACGGGCGTGCTAAACAGGTGGCAATCGGTCGGCCCTAACTATCACCCTGTGCTCTTCAGATGGTAGCTGCTCCATGGCAGTTACAAAACCGCGAATCAAATTATTGTTGGCATGCATCATCTCTTGCAACTGGTGTACAATCTGATGATCAAGGGTGGGCACAACTTCACCTCTACGTCTTGCTTGTTCATCGAAATCACCCATGAAATAGATCTGAAGGAAAGACGGCTTTTGTTCATCTTGCGGTTGGAGCGCTCCTATTGCATGGTACACTTGTCCTTGCCCATTCTGCTGGTGCCGGATTATGCTTCATCGTCGTTCCAAAAGATGTCATTCGGAACGCTGAATTATACTTTCTAATGTTTTTCTGGAACGCTTTTGTCCGCAGATTATCTTCCAGAAGTAATGATTGGAGTGGTTCAGGAGGTATCCCTATAATTGGAAGCCTGATTTTACCATTTGCACAGCACATTCCTGGAGCTTCCAATCGCCACTTTCTAGCTCCACAATGTTCACAAACAAAAGACATTTCCCCAATTGGACACTCATATGAAATATTAGCATCGTGTTCAAATGCTGCATTCTCCCAGTGGAAATTGTTCATGTCAGCTCTAACCCGACGTCTCTGTGCATGTCGAGTTCGATCTTCCTGAAGTCGGTGGACACATTGCTCTTGTGTTTCTACATTGCGAGCTTCACGCGTGGCTAATCTGTTGCGTTGGAGTCGATCATTTCGCGTCTCTTGTGTTTCTACATTGCGAGCTTCACGCGTGGCTAATCTGTTGCGTTGGAGTCGATCATTTCGCGTCTCTTGAGTTTCCACATTGCGACTTCACGCATGGCTAATCTGTTGCGTTGGAGTCGATCATTTCGCGTCTCTTGAGTTTCCACATTGCGAGCTTCACGCGTGGCTAATGTGTTGCGTTGGAGTCGATCATTTCGCGTCTCTTGAGTTTCCACATTGCGACTTCACGCATGGATAATCTTTTGCGTTGGAGTCGATCATTTCGCGTCTCTTGAGTTTCCACATTGCGACTTCACGCATGGCTAATCTGTTGCGTTGGAGTCGATCATTTCGCGTCTCTTGAGTTTCCACATTGCGAGCTTCACGCATGGCTAATCTGTTGCGTTGGAGTCGATCATTTCGCGTCTCTTGAGTTTCCACATTGCGAGCTTCACGCATGGCTAATCTGTTGCGTCGGAGTCGATCATTTCGCGTCTCTTGAGTTTCCACATTGCGAGCTTCACGCATGGCTAATCTGTTGCGTTGGAGTCGATCATTTCGCGTCTCTTGTGTTTCCAAATTGCGAGCTTCACGCGTGGCTAATCTGTTGCGTTGGAGTCGATCATTTCGCGTCTCTTGAGTTTCCACATTGCGAGCTTCACGCGTGGCTAATCTGTTGCGTTGGAGTCGATCATTTCGCGTCTCTTGAGTTTCCACATTGCGAGCTTCACGCATGGCTAATCTGTTGCGTTGGAGTCGATCATTTCGCGTCTCTTGAGTTTCCACATTGCGACTTCACGCGTGGCTAATCTGTTGCGTTGGAGTCGATCATTTCGCGTCTCTTGAGTTTCCACATTGCGACTTCAAGCGTGGCTAACCTGTTGCGTTGGAGTCTACTTTCTCGCTCCTCTTGGCTTCCGACATCACGAGCTGGACGTGTCGTGGCTCTTTTTCGTTGTAGTCGATTTAACCGTCTTGCGTCGATTCCACGTCAATTGCTGCTCGTTGTCTTCTTGTCTGTGGTGTCGATCTACCAATTGAGGATTTCCGTTTAGGCATATTTGAAAGGTCTCAGAAATAATGAAGACGGGAAAAAATGAGATGAACTGTTATCACTCTAGCCGCTCTAGTTTAGATCCAGACCAATAGATTAGATAAAAATAAAGTAATTTCTAGATCCAAAATCTAAATACAATTTAGATCCTATCTATAAAGAAATCTAGATTTAGTCTAGATCAAGATCTAGAGATTAGACAGATAATAATACCTACGTGCTTACATTGCTCTTCAGCAATTTATATACATGTAAACTATTGGGGCTTGAGTGAAACTACTGCTCATTGATTGCCCCTAATCAAAGAGGGAACAAATACAATCTATATCCTATCTAAAAAAAGATCTAGTGAAACGGTCAGCCTTAGGGAAAAGGTAGCTTCATTGTGAAAGCTACCAAATATAAATACAATCTTGATCCTATATGTATAAAAAGATCTAGATCTAGTTGTAGATCTAAATCTAGAGTCTAGATCGTATTTGTAAAGCAATCTGGATTTGGGTCCAGATCTACATCTTATTATTAGAACAATTTAGAAATGTTTGTTATCTCTCTAGCCGCTGTAGTCTAGATCTAGACCTATAGGTTAGATAGTAATAGAGTAGATTTCTAAATGCAAAATCTAAATACAATCCAGCTCTATTTGTAAAACAATCTAGGTTAGGGTCTAGATCTAGATCTTATTATTAGAACACTTTAGATTTGTTAATTAGATAGAAATAGAGTAGATTTCTAGATCCAAAATCTAAATACAATCCAGATCCTATCTATAAAGAAATCTAGATTTAGTGTTGATCAAGATCTAGAGATTAGACAGATAATAATACCTACGTGCTTACATTGCTCTTCAGCAATTTAAATACATGTAAACTGTTGGGTTTTGAGTGAAACTACTACTCATTGATTTCCCCCTAATCAATGAGGGAAGGCCAAGAACCTTTACGAAGTAAACAGAGAAAAGCCCCTAATTAAAGAGGGAAGGCCACGAACCTTTACGAAGTAAACAGAAAAAAGCCCCTAATCAAAGAGGGAAGGCCAAGAACCTTTACGAAGTAAAAAGAGAAAGTGGAAGCCGGAAACGCATAGTCTAGATCTTACGAAACAAAATGTCGCTTGAGAACATTTTGTTCTTTGGTCTCTGTTAGATTTCAAAATGCCGTTATCGACCTGCACAATCAAGAATGTTGAAAATAATACGCCAAAAACCTTCCTCGAGTCAATAAAAGAGAATATGTAAAATGTGAGCTCTGTACGATCAGTCATTTCGGAAATCCTAAAACATACACACACACACAGATAGTGATCTTTATATATTAGATAAATGCATCACACCAGAATGTAAGACTGAAATGTGATGGTGGCTCATTGAGGGAATCAGTTCCACAAAACCAGAGAGCATGACTAGCCCTACTTTTTCCTTGAAAAATGACTCCTGCACATTAGGATGTAGGGCACACCTAGGAAATTCAGGCACTAGTCAGGATTTTTGGTCAAACACAAACCAAAAATTGCACACCAATGTTTTAAACTCAAAGCAGTTCTCATGGGGTTGCAAATCCTTTGTATTCTTGTTCATATTGACATTAAAAAAGCAGTTTCTCACATAAACAACATGGGCCTTTCTCATTCTCGTTTGTGTAACAGGATAGCTAGACACAGTTTTCTATAGGCTAAAGAACACCGCATTTGGCTTACAGCCGCTCATATAAAGGGCAAAGATAACACTGCAGCGAACTAATGAAGTTCAATTTAAAACAGGCAATGTAATTCAAGTCCTTTGAATCTACCTTTAAACATAGCATAACATAAAATATTTCAATAACACCATATTATAATTTTAACTTTACTGTCAGATAGAGGGAAGTACTCGCAACAAAACTCACCTTTACCGGAAGAGGAGAAATAACAGGATTTTTTCATATTTGCCTGGATTCGTACCTCTTTCCTCCCCCCCACACCCACACCCCCCCCACCCCACGAAAAAAAAAATACGATATTAAGAGTACAATAAATCAACACAGTCACGTATCGTAAAACCTAACACGACGAGCAACAAATCTATAAATGCTTATGTTTATTTATTGCTTTAACATTTAAGTAAAAGTTTCAAGTAGAACTAGTATGAGAGATAAAGAGAAAGAGAAGGAGAAAAATCGACAGACTGGCAAAAGGACAAAAAGACAAAAGCAGATAGAGTGACGCAAAGGCAGAGAAATATTGAAAAATAAAAAAAGACAATAAAAAAATAAAGAAGAGATAGGAAATAGATAGTAAATCAGGTTTTCAGATGCATAAACGCACAGTGAGAGAGTCTAGGGAAGAGAGAGAGAGAGAGAGAGAGAGAGAGAGAGAGAGAGAGAGAAATTATTTTTTCACGAATTTCAAGGCTTCCTATGCAAAGAGTCGTTCCACGCTAAATGTACTTAATTTTGGGTGAGTGCATGTCTTCTCGCCATTAATACTCTTATGAGCATATTCAAGGCGGCAAGGCATGTTGTCGCTCTCAGGTCATTCATCCACGAGTCAAGTGAATTGCTAGGCTATGTAAACGGTCTGCGATTATAGTTGAATGATGCGAGTGAATATTGGAAAGAGACATGGTGAATAACAAACATCTATTAAATTGCTGCCTTAGTAACCGTGTCACAATTATACCACACAACATTTTACAGTCATTGAGCACACAAGGAAGGCAGGAATCGTTTGATTATCATTTATTATAGAGATCTAGACTTGTGTGTTAGACGAGAAACAAGTAACAAATTGAACAAATGTATTGTTTGCTGGTATCTAACCTTCCTCGTGACGGGTAACGCCTCTTACTTTTTCAATGTAAATGAAATTTATATAACATTGTATAAATTTAAGAGATTGAATCAATTAAAATGTATTATCAATTTGATTTTCAAATTCCAATATTGCTCAAAACATAAGTCTGTGTTATTTTCTAAATTCATCATATTAGGTACACAAATACACAGAGAAATTGTTATTGCGAACCCAAGTATTCGATAAGCAATTTCTTATAACTATTGATCAAGGAGGGGTTTGGACTGAGCTGATTCAACTAAGCATTGTTGTTTTCGCAATGTTACTTGTTTGTCGGTTATGCAGCTCAAGGCCACAATCTGATTCTCATTTCCGTATACGTCAACCACCGCACAAAGTTTCCATTGAACACACACATGCCAATATATCTAGGACTCCACGGCCACGATGGTCTTTTAATTCTGTCCCACGGTCCATTCAGATGCATCCATCCACAATCTGAGTACCACCATCCTCCACGGTTGTCGTCAGCGCAATTCAGATCACCAATATTATCTTGGTCCTTATCACCGGTAGAGAAGTAACATGACTTTGATTTTTCAAAGGCTTCATGTGACAGGCTTCCTCCTACGATTTTATCATATGTCATCTGATACCTGAAAAAGAAATAATATGGTTGGTTGACTGTAGTTCAAGAATATTATTAAAAAAAATAAATTAATTGTCTATGAGCAGTCTATATTCCCTTAAATTTTTTACGAATCTCATGCGAAAATATGGAAACAAATGAGAAGCACGAAAAGGGAAGAATACAAAAACAGTACAAAAAATATCAATGATAAAATTCTTTTCTTTTGATAAAATAGATTCCATAAATTTACGGAATATAAAGGTAAAAGAAAAATTGGTTTAGTGACGACGCAGGCTTTCTTATGAATGAACCAAAAACTAATTACGGAGGGGGGGGGGAATCTATACATGGTAAAGAAGGGAAATTGTATAAAGGTTTGAGATGTAGTTCTTTTGGAAGGATAAGGGAGGTTTGTTATTTCACAAAAAAGTTCGTCTGCAAGCTATCGTTCAATGTAATGTCTGAGACAAGCCACCATAACAAGAGTTATCATTTTCACCACACGGTAATAATTATCAAGCATTTTTTTACACCCATTGTTCATGATGATACGACCCCTAACACTTATGTTACACAGCAACTCTCTTTAACTTTATAAATAACATTTTATAACTGCAAATGCTGCATTTTTCGACCATTCTTATTACTGCTACTGTTACCTAAGTCGACCCTCCTTCTGTGCTCTATATTTATGACCTTGCTCCCCTATTCCAATTATTCGTTTTCTTTTATTTGTGCCCGTGTAACTACTGCTCAAGTTGCTTTTATAGATCTGCTTTGCCTTTATGTAACCGTTTTGCTACTGCTGATGTTGCTTTGGTCAACCTTGGTCCACTTGTTATATCTGTCCAAACATCTCAATTATGACTGTCAATGCTTTTGTTGCAATCCCTGTCACCATCACTTCATTTATTGCCACCACCAAGCACTGTACACGCAACAAATTTCTGGGCTTAACTGTTGTTATTAAGCTCATTCTTATACCAAACCCACCCCTTGGTAAAACTCTCGTCTGTTATATATATATATATATATATATATATATATATATATGTATATATATTTATTATATATAAATATATGTGTGAAGTTATACCGATACATTTTAGTCTAGTGAAATAGATAAAATATAAAAGAAGTAGGTGTCGACTGATATATTTATGAAATAATGTTAAGAGCGGGATGCCTAAGTGTATGACTTTGTGCCGTCCTTTATCATAATAGATTACACGCTGTGTTCCACACGCAGGGAGGTTTTTTGTTTGTTAAATAGGGGAGGTTTACGACCAGGACAAAATCAATTTTTTC
>JAWDGP010005191.1:40000-61027 GCA_033675545.1 Elysia crispata
ACAGCATGAACCCATTGATTCATTTTTCTCTAAAAGTCTTTTTGACCTCAATATCGATTATTTCAAGACATAAATGTTTTGGATATACATTGTTAACTTTAATAAAGTAAAGTTAACAAACTTACTGATGATATGTTGGTCGGTAATGTTGCTAACATCGCTAATGTTGAAGGCCCAAAAAGCAATGACAGCAACACAACAAGGAGCACATAACCTCTCGCCATCTGTGGAGATTAATAGGTTTTAAAGTACATTACTTATTTCGTAGGCTATTTGTGTGCTTAGCTCTTTGAAAGATTAACGTCACCTCAAGTTTCTTGAAGATACGATGATTTCTAAAAAAATGTATCTAAAAGCCAAAACAGGAGGAAACGCCAGAAATGAAAGAGGTTATCTATAACCTAAAACTTTTTGTTATAGCTGATCGTATTCATTAGATCATTTCTTGAGGATCAATAATTCATGTTTTTGCCAATCGGCACCATCTTGTGGCTTATGGAAAATGCGATAAGAAATGTCATGCTTTGAACACAGTGAATTTTTTCTACCCTAGTGTGCTGTTTTGATCACTTTTGCTCTCGATCTCAGGGAAGAGCTTTTTCTGAATGTTGCCTTATTTTCTTTGGTGCGTCATGTAAACATCTATTTTTTTCTACGTTGTGATTAAAAGCAATTTTTTAATTAGTAATCATGGAATAGTTATTGCTGGAACGCCAGACCCACAGGGGCGTAACCTCAGATAAAGTTAGACGACAATTACAGACGATGATGATGATAGTACTTGTTGATGCCGTACAAGAAAAAAACAGCCTTTTCAGTTAAACCATAAGAGGGTCACAGCTCTTTAAGTTTACAAAGATCTATATTTTCCTACATTTATTTTGTGAAATTCTTTTATCTACATTGGGCATTCTTTTTGCTCTGTTCTCAATGTGCATGATTTATTTTCTAAAAGTGGAACAACTTTGAATCTTGGCAAAACAATTCATGTAATTTTTGTTCTTGTCTACTTCGCTTTAAAATTAGCGTTAAAAACCACATTTAATATGATTAAATTGAAATACGAATGAAATATCCATTTTGCTGAGCGCAGTTTTAGGATAATACACCTTTTGTGATTTTATTAAGTGGTGTTATATACCGTAGCTATGAATCCATGGTAAAAGAAAAAGTTAGTCTCAAAGCGCCACTTTGGCATTTGCTTTTTTTTATCAACTTAAGAAAATGTCGTAAAAATTTTATTGTTTTTAGTATAAAACATTTTGCAAAGATCTTCCGAGGTTTTTGTTAAGTTTATCATCGATTAATTAAACATTTTAGGATTGATTTCTTTCAGTACAAGATCCAGATTACTCAAACTCTGAGTGGAGAAAGCATTGTAAGAAGAGGGTCCATGCCCAGCACCGATAGCTTTGTAGATACAGAAAGCGTCACCATTTCAATACTCTGATAGACCACAATCAATCTTAGTCATGTAAAACATGATTATCGGCGTGCTTTCAACTTTTCTTTCCTAAAATCAATACTACGACCAAAAATTTATATGGTCGCAGACAAAACCCTTGACAGCTTTATTTTACTAACCGTTTGAGCATCGGCATTTAGATCACTTTGAGAGGTCTAAAACACCTCATGGATCTTTCAAATGTTTTCCGTTTCTCTTTAATTTCGATTCAGATTTATTTAGTTTAAATTGGAAGCTTCCAGACCTAATATTCCTTTCAAAATATCACATATTGTTTGATCTGTACCATCTTGCAGGAATTGGCGGACAACAAGACCATAAAAGTCAAACCAACCTTGTCCTTTGATTGCATTTATATTTCCTCAGATATATTTCGTTGATATATATACGAATAAAATAAGGCCATAACACTTTATGAAGCACACAGATGTTTATATTGTTTGTGCACAGCCACTAAAAATATGAGAAATCTAAAATAAGTATGACAGGTCTCAAGCACCATCTTGTAGGAATTGGTGGAAAACAAATCCTACAAATTCGGGTCTCAAGAGATCAGTTGGGAGATATGATTCTGTCAAAACTCACAAAGCGTTTAATCTGTGTAATCTATTAATCCTCATTTTTTTGGTCTCTTAAGAACACATCTGTTTAATTGACTTAAAAATTTACTGTCAATTGCTATGGCATACTGGTTTGATCGAATCTTTAAAGCCGTCAGCGTGGAAAGTATAAACTTCTCTTCAAAATAGAGTTTTAGATAGCTGCTTTAACTCTTTATGCAATAAAAAAGCAATTTTACGAATATTCATGTTTAATTAACCTATTCAGCTTACAGGTTGTAAGGGATATATATATATATATATATATATATATATATATATATATATATATATATATATCTATGAAAGACCTCTACAAGCAGCTGGGTACAGAGCTGTCTTTTGTCATCGTGAAATGTCTGGTTTCTGTCAAGAGTGTAGAGAGTGAACCAATAAACTAACTTTGGATGGAGTTAGGAGTTCCAATCGGCCAATAGGGAATCATCGGGATAGATTCTTGATTTACTAAAACATTGTTTTTGCACACTGCATTTATGAAGCATTACTGGCGCGTGCGCTGGCAGAAAGAAACTGATTGGCGCATCTTGTGAATGCGAGTAATAAAATGGTTCGGCAAAATGATAAATCGGCCGGCAATGTCATCCGGGTACTAGCCTCAAGTTGCTGGCATGCTGGTCCAAGCGATCTTGCAACCTTGTTATTTAGAAACGAACCGAATGAAGTCCTGTATAGTCGTATCAACGAAGTAAAACTGGCCCGTGTTTGTAACATGACTTTAGGTAAAAGCTGTCGGTTATGCAGGTGAATAAAAAACTTATCACCTGAGTAACTCAAAATCCACAAGTTTGGTTTATTATTGTCCAATTCACCTGAATAATTATCTCCATATTAAATAAAAACAACTAAAGGATCATAGGTGTACCTAATGCAACTCTAATTTTTTTAATATTCTGCACTTTTGATATAATTTTCTTGATGAATTTTATAATTCTGTATTGAATTTTTTTTGCAATGAGTTATTTAACTTCTAACATAAAGAAGATCTGGTGTTTTTACTTTAAAGGCAGAGAACTGTTGAAGTCGCAAGTGATTTGGTAAAATATTATGGCTAAAAATGCAGTGTATGTTTTTGTGGAATGTGAAGGTAGTGTACACATTTGATTGTGATGTATATAAATAAGGCTCCTAAAGACCTTCAAATATAAAAAAAGTACAATAAGAAATATGGGGCTATAATTCCTCACGGGCAACTTTTTTATGTAAAGTCACTCTATCTTATGTAAGTTCTTTATGTCCTCAATCTCCCTTTTCTAACTAGCCATCTAACTTTTCACTCTTATCTACATTTTGATTTACAAAGTACATAAATCGATAGCAGATTTCGGTGCTCTCATTTTGATAAGAGTTATATGTCTTGCAATGTAGAGAACAGAGTGGTTATTGGGAAAAAAAAGAAAAATAAATTAACAGAGAAAGAGAAAGAGAGAGAAGGAGGAAGGCATCGTTTTTTGCCAAACTTAGGAATAGATCTAGAATCTAGTTTAAGAAAAATATATCTTGGAACACTTCAAAATAGTTTTTACTATTTAGCATCGTAATCAAATTTTTGTAGCCTTTAAATTTTCGGTCGTGCTATATATAAAAAAAGCATGACTCGCAATCAAAAGGATTTGCCTTTCAAACCAAAAGTAACTGGTATATGATGCACTTAAATCAGATCCAATAAATGTATCTAACGTATATTTCCTCAAAGACTGTGTTGAAGATAATTAGCTCTGTGGGCAGTTTCTAAAGATGCATGTATCATTAGATATTGCTTCGTAATCTTAAGACTGTTAGATCTAGGTCCAAGCAAGTCAATCTTATGAGCTTAGATTAACCCGAATGTCTGAGGTTACAGATAAATTTATTCGTATGTCAGTAACTCAAGTAGTTCTGCTACTTGTTAACTATTTATATATAGCAACTATAATGACGGAAAAGTTTGTCTTGACACGGTGAGGATGCGTATTTGTAGAGATTTAACCATAAAACACGAAGATCGAGCCACTTGTGTGACTTCCATTATTTAGATCTACCAATTAACATCCCCTAAATTAAAAAAGAAAACCTTGTGTGGCGCTAAAACAGATACAGAGAATGAATATTGCTCACAAAGTATTTGAATAATGAATATTTACCCTCTTACCTTTAAGATAATCTCTTGTAATGAAGGTAGTTCTTGACGGATTGTATAGAAATCTTTGGTCTCGAAGGGTTTCTTGGTCTTAAGCTCTTCTTTATCGTGCAAGTACCTTGAAAACTCTTGAAACGATGATTAAATAGTCTGGCCTTTTTATACATTCGAGTCCCCTCAACTTCTAGCAGAATCTCGTGCAAAAAAATTGAATGAGACTGAGAGAGAGAGAGAGAGAGAGAGAGAGAGAGGGAGAGAGAGAGAGAGAGAGAGAGGGAGAGAGAGAGGGAGAGAGAGACAGGGGGGGGGGAATTCTCCTAAGGTAAATTCCGTCTCCTAAGCTTACAGTGGAGACTTATCGGTCGATCGAGACTTTTATAAAGGTTTCGCAGACGAAGATAACGGGTTTTCAGCATGACTAGTACATTCTCTCACTCACCTAGATCCTTGCGACGAGGAAAACAATCCCAAATTGTCTCAAAATGTAGTATGCCTAGAAAAATAAGGACCCTACTACTGGTTTCCCTTTGCTCGGATCGAGTTGGGTCTTACTATTTTTTACTCACGTCATTTGCATAAACTCTTCATATTTAGCAGTAGGTAGTAAAATCGCCTTTTTTAAACATGCCAGCACTGCTGCTGAGAACGCAACCATTATGAATGGTTTCGTGATGACAACTTGCTAGCAATGTTTGAATTGAACATACGTTTTCAAATATTATTCGCGACCCAGGGAAATATAAATTTATTTTTTTTATTTCCGATATGAGAAATCTGGCGATATAAAGATTGTTATAAATTATACACACACACACATATATATATATATATATATATATATATATATATATATATATATATATATATAACAATAGGAAGCTCCGACGGCGCCGAAATTTGCAAATTAGTAGGATTATTTCTCCTTTCGCAGCTCCAACACCTCAACATAAATGTAGGTCTCTACCGATATGACGGGCTGGTCATAACGAACCAGACTCGTAGAAATGCCGACAAGATAAAAAAAATATGCAAGATATTCAAGGAGAACAGACTAGCACAGCAGCTGATGCGAATAAAAGAGTGGTAGATTTCCTAGACGTCACCCTCACTGAGTACAGAGCTATATCAACCATATCAAAAACGAAACAGTACAATCAACTATATCCACCGTGATAGCAACCATCCGCCCCCCATCATTAAAAACTTGGTGAAAAGTATAGAATTACGCCTCTCAAACAAACCCACTAATGTTATATTTTCAACAAGGCAGCAAAACCATATAATGTCGCACTAATGGAAAACGGCCATAAACAACAAATAAAATACACGAAAAATGAAAAGCCACAAGAAAAAAGGCCAAAACAAATCGTAACCATGCTACTGGAGAAATAAAAACACCAACCAATGAAAAAAGAGACGAAATAAAACAAAAAAAAAGAAGAAGAGAACAAGAAAGAGAAACATCATCTGGTTCAGTGTAAATGTCACCACCAACATCTGGAAAACGTTTTTAGACTCCTACACACATGCTTCCCAACAAACAACAAGCTGCACAAAAATAACATTAAATAAAAACACCGTAAACCTAAGCTATAGCTGCATGCAGAATATAAAACAATTAATTTCTAGCCACAACAAAACAGTTCTTGAATCTAAAAAGATAAAAGAAAAACAAGAAAAAACTTGCAACTGCAGGGACAAAAAATCCTGCCCACTCAAAGGCCAGTGCCTCCAAAAGGGAGTGGTAAACAAGGCAACTGTGGAACAGAAACCCCCGAAAAAAAAGGACACTTCCATAGGGATAACAGAAAATTAGTTCAAAACCACATACAACCAGCATACACCGAGCTTTAGACTTAACCACAAAAAAGCCACAGTTTTAAGTGAATTCATATGGAAACTTAAGGAATCAAAAACTGAATACCACTTATCATGGAATATAATCGAAAGAGCGCAGCCATACTCAGCAGCAACAAACAGATGCAACCTATGCATAGCAGAGAAATAGTTCATTCTAGAACAAAACCAAGCCTCAACAAAAGAAGAGAAATATTTTTATCGTGCCCCCACAGAAAGAAACATTTACTACAAAACTATCAGTGGTCCGGAAACGAAAAAAAAAACAAGAACACAAGGTCGGAACGGCAACCGAACACACCTCAGTCATACCCGAAGAGAGCGGAGGACAAGTGACAAATTTGCCCTCCGCTTGAAACACCAGTGTCGTATGAAGAGGATTTAAGGTAAGATTTTTTTTTCTTGTCACTTTTTACATTCATTTTCATTTAGAAAAATCCAACAATTAACATCGTTTTACATAACTTGGACAATATGTTTAAAAAAGAATATTAACTGTAAATTAATCTTCTCTTCGTCGTATTTTCTTTAAGTCTTACTCTCATTTCTATTTCCTATAATAGCTAGTACGCTGAATGTCATATTTTGCCAACCGCCAAGTTTTTCTCATTGTTCAATCTTAGATACGGCTTTTGCTGTCCGTTACAATCTACCACAGACTTCCAGCACGTAAAGTGCAACAGGTATAGATTTTCTCTAACTTCTACGTCTAACCTATGCATTAAACTAGATCTACTAGTTTCATTTCAATGATATTTGCTTTGGCTAATTTTTAAGTCTAAAAGAATGTCATTTAAAAATTCTGTAGATGTAGATCCTGGCTCTACTTTACTAGACTAGATTTATAACTTAATTGTTCAATACATCAAGACTGCGAACATCTTACATTAAAAGTGTCCTTATCTATAACCAATCTTACTTCCAAGACTAGAACTAAATCTAAATGTAAATCTAAATTAGCACCACTGACCCGTTTAAATCTCCAAGCTTTGCGAAAATTCTTGTTAGATCTAGATCTAGATTTCTAGATCTTAATCTAGACCTCTATCTAGATGAAGTTTAATTTTACAAATAAATATAAATCTTCACATCACTTTCTAAAATGCAAAATTAAGATCTTTTTCTATGGAGCCTACATTATAAGTTTTTGTCGATATCTAGAATAGACTAAAATCTAGATATTATGGCTATTTTTTCCCTTTCTTAAGAAATACACTGTAATGTGCTCAAACTTATCTAGATGTTACTTTAGATTTTCAACAGTACGATCCTTAATTGCCAGAATGGTGTTCTTCCTTAGCTTGACAAGCAAAGCGTTAGGCATTGTTTGCCCCAATTCGCCATTATTTGTGGACCTCGCAAGCATTTTCTCAGAAAAAAAAGCATGGTACGCTAAATATAAAACCTACATCCGGGATTTCAAAATCAGCACTAAGCATTCGGCCATTGACTTGGGTATTCAATGTTGTAGATATACATGTAGTTGGGCTGATTGTTTTGATGAATCCGTAGGGATTGTGTCAACATAAGACGACAACAACAACAACAACAACAACAACAACAACAACAAAAATCATTGAACGGAGAAAGCGTACAATCTAAACCTTCTTACGGCGAGTCGATTAATCAAGTTGTATTTTTTTCTTTGTACACAATGTAAAAGAATATTTATACAAAACATGGCTATAGAACTAACTCTACACGATTTAAACAGAGAAAAGCGAAAGTGGTTCATATGCAAGGCTTTTGCAACGTATTCACAGGGCGGCAGTTGTACATCTACAACTCACACAATTTCTCGCGGGAAAGGCGACAGTTGTAGATATGTTACACCGCGTATTCATGTATCTTATTTTTTCAAAGTTCTGAACCGGTCTACTGTGAGGCTGTATCTTTTGATTTTTTGAAGTTTCTAGCTTCACAGATAAGACAGTTATGAATATATTTATAAGCTATGCTTGTGCATTTTTTGGCCACTGGTTTGCAATTCCAGATTAATATTATGATTTATGTCTCTCCTTTTTTGTGTGAATCACTTGACGGCCTATAATGAAACTGTTAGTAATAATCTGATGTAATTTTGCAATAAAATTCGATAATTTTGCATTTTATTTGATGTTTCTAGCTTCACGGAGCGCGGAGTTATGAACTAAAGGTAAATATCAACTATGATTTGTAGATCATCAGCATTAGATATGACTCTCTTCCATCAAAAATATTCCCTGCTCTGCTTGCAATGTGACCAAATTGATTGAATTCATGTGATATTGCGATAATAGCCAATAATTTTGGAGTTTATTTTAATTTCCTATCTTTACTGTAAGTGAAGTTTTGAACATGTAAACATTATCCACTTTGAAATCTACATTACTTTTCCTACTGGCTGTGTCAGGGATGTGGCACTTGGCCTGTCAGTTGAAACAACAATCTAAACGGACGAATCAGAGCATCAGTGAGATAAGATATAAGTCTCAGACCTAATGATCCTCATTGGCTTATTTACATTAATGTGACGCCCACTTGGCCACTTTGTATCTTCTCAAGAAATACACGCAATAAACTCAATCGAGGGAGGGGCCAGCAACTGACATGTTACCGATACATTGTGTTCATTTGAGATTTAAAACCAATGATGCTTCTGTCCACTTCAAATTCAATCTCAAGAGTCTTTGTATTATATGTACTTTGGGTCAAGTGCAAAGTGGTATGGGCCATGTGTTAGCGCCAATTGCATCATCTTCCAAGTATTAGGTGGCGCTTTGGTTTGTTACAGCTGTAGTTTGGAACCCATGCGGGATAATTTTAAAGCTTTTAATCGACGACGTTAAAAATCCGAGCGTATTTTATAACTGCTTGTATAATCGAATAACGAAGATTTAGATCAATGATGCAATTATTTGGCCGTTGTCTGCTTACTTAATTTCTCCCTCACCCCTCTGATTTCAAAAAAGGGGGAATGGGTAAACCTGAGGGATATTTGGTTTTCGAGTATGAGTGAAAATAGGGATATGAGTAGTGAACTTGTTCCTTGGATGCTTGTTGGTTCCTTTACGTTTGTAATATTAGATGAAAGACGCCCATGAAATTGACTTGATGGGCCGTCCTGATTGGTTCAAGAGCTTTGCTTTGTGGATCATGATTGGCGCGAAATAGCTCTTAATATCGGATTGGTCGCTGTGCAAAGCTTGAAATATATTAGAAAGCTAGGGGAACTTGTGATTAGCTTTATCGATAGAAAATGTCTTGTTATTTTTGTACTCGACTCGATTTTATATGCGTCATTTACTCTTATTCTTATTATATGTACTAAATGAAAAAAAAAGTTAAAAAAAGATAACAGGAGCACGTAGACTAAACAATAAAGTTTAAGAAAATGTATGCTTTTATACGTGTCTGAAAACGCTAGAGCGTCACAACAGCGTATCAACTTCTACATATTTGATTTTCACACGACTAGACGTGCTAGTGCGCCAAGCACACGCTCTCGCAACTGTTTCTGGCTCGACACCCTCGCCCTGGCATATCAGTTAAGCGCTTTACTTGGACAGGCTTCAAGGGTTAAGGTCGGAGCAACTGTTGCTCATGACGCTGTGAATGACCTAGAACTATCTGTTTCTTGAGTCACGAGGTTAGCGAGAAGCCCCATAATTGATCCTTTCCTTACAACGGATCATTCAGTTACAGGCCTATTGAAAAAAAAATAGAATGAATTGTTAAGAGCATTTCGTTTTATTGTCTAAATCCTTACTTTCTTCATTTTGTGTCGGCTAAATTGGACACTGGTAGTAGCCGGTCAGAATTCAGTAAAATTTATTACATATATAGTTTGAATTGGGGGGAGATAGCATTGAAATAATCTAAAGTTACCTTTTTATAAAATAGGAACAAAGTTATTAATAAGCATGCACTCTGGTATATGGAAAAGCTTATAGGATATAAATAGAACATACCTTTCTTTTATGTATACAGACAATTAAATGATAAAATCAGAATTAATAAGTGAAAAACATAATAATATTATTTTTCTGTATATGTTCAAGAAAAGAAAACTTCAAACCAATAAGAAATTTATATCGTCGACCCCTATGGAGAAACATCTATAGAGCAAATATGAGGCATTTAAATTCTTTTTATACATATCGTGTAAAGAGAAGTTTTTTTTCATGAAACAAAGATGGGGAAGGGAAAAAAGCAGAAGGAGGAAGAAGAAGAAGAAGGAGAAGAAGAAGAAGAAGAAGAAGAAGAAGAAGAAGAAGAAGAAGAAGAAGAAGAAGGAGAACAAGAACAAGAACAAGAACAAGAAGAACAAGAAGAACAAGAAGAACAAGAAGAACAAGAAGAACAAGAACAAGAACAAGAACAAAAAAGAGAAGGAGAAGGAGAAGAACAAGAGCAAGAACGATAACAAGAACAAAAACAAGAGCAAGAACGAGAACAAGAACAAAAACAAGAACAAGAAGAAAAAGAAAAAAGAGAAGAAAAAGAAGAACAAGAAGAATAAAAGGAAGATGAAGAAGAAGTTGAATAGTAACGGGACAAAAAGTTTAATTTTTAAATATGCACAATCAACTTCCTTATATCAGGATATCTCAGTGTATATCACGTTATCTCAATTTATCTCAGGATATCTAGCGGTGTCATATGTTGTCTCAGGATATCTCAGGATATCTTGCGGTGTCATATGTTGTCTCAGGATATCTCACGTCGTCGAAAGTTATCTCAGGATATCTCAGTGTATCTCAAGTTATCTCATGTTATCTCTGAAAATCTCAGGATATCTCACGTTATCTTATGTTGTCTCAGGATATCTCACGTCATCACACGTTATCTCAGGTTATCTCACCTTATCTCATGTTCTCAGGATGTTTTAGCATATCTCACGTTATCTTATGTTATTTGTTTAATGCAAATCAGCGTTGCAAAAAAGGCTAAATATTATTAATACTATTATTATTATTATTATTATTATTATTATTATTATTATTATTATTATTATTATTATTATTATTATTATTATTATTATTATTATTATTATTATTATTATTATTATTATTATTATTATTATTATTATTATTATTATTATTATTATTATTATTATTATTATTATTATTATTATAATTATTATTATTTTTATTTTTATTATTATTAGAATTATCATCATCATCATCATTATTGATATTACTATTTTTATTGCTATCATCATCATCATTATTATTATTAATATTATTATTATTATTATTATTATTATTATTATTATTATTATTATTATTATTATTATTATTATTATTATTATTATTATTATTATTATCATTATTATTATTTTTTTTTTCATGTGGAGACAGTTCTCACTGTCTTTCTTTAAAGCAAGATTAATTGCAGTATCTGATGATGGAAAACAAGGGTCAATCGTTTTTACAATTGATTCAAGCAAAATACATAAGGCTTTATTTCAGAATTGTGATCATCAAATTTTAATTGTAGAGAGTATATACATAGAGAAAATCTTTATTTTAGTAATGCGCTAGATTAAGATTATTAAATTGATCTTTAAAACGGGAATGAATTTTCAAACCTAAAATGTTGGTTTACTCAAAATATATCTAAAAAATTCACGTCTAAAACAAATCGCCATTGAGGTAAAAAAAGAAATGTAATGAAATGGTTCAAGTAGTACTATCACTACTAACTACTCTCTCTCTCTCTCTCTCTCTCTCTCTCTCTCTCTCTCTCTCTCTTTCTCTCTATCTCTCTCTATTTCTTTCTTTCTCTCTTCATTCAATGACTTTTGAAACTTCAGAGCAATTAAGTTGGATGTACATGTATCTTAGTAAAGCAAGAAAATTCAAAGATAAATGTTTGAAAATGAGATGTATTAGGTAAATAGGAACAAAATAAATTTTAGCATAGACAAGACACTGTGTCTATTTGGAGACTTGGAATCATTTCATTTGCACTGAATGTTTAAACAATAGAAGACATACATGTAAGGCATGGTTGTGATTGATTAGCGAAAGTTTTCGAAAAACTTTCAAAATCTTTTGATATACCGTAACTACAAAAAAGTCAACTGCAGGTTACTACAAATATGATGGACATGATGAATTCTCCATCTAAGTGTCAAAGGCCTCACGAAAGGAAATTTGTTACGGTATCCTTTTTAGTACCAATTTGCATAAGCTTCAAAAGCAATCTTCCTCATTGTCTTACTCTCTGGGAATTTCATGTGCTCTTCCTTTCCCTAACATTTTAGGAGTAAACTACCAAAACGCTGTATAAGCATGTCTTTCTTAACCACATTATAAATTTCATCTTGAGTCTTGCGAACCATGTTTAATTTTTCCATTCCTCGGATTCTAATGCAAAATGAATATCTATGTGGCAAATAGGAACCCTTTACGTTCTCGTGAAAGCAATGAACATTTCTTAGGAACTCGTACATAAAAGGGTATAAGGGAAATGAAGTTGGGTTAACTCTGTCTTGTAAATATATTCGTTTATGGGTTCCTACTTAGTTCTTTCTGTCTTAACAATCATAATTATGGATGTTGCACTAGTACTTTTACTTCCCAGAAAGTATTTACACACACGAATCAAAGGTTCCCATATATATCATTATATATGGACTTGTTGGAATTTGGTTCTTATATCCCAACTTTTATATATGGGTCTAGGTAAAAAAAAGTTGTGTATCTATAGGGATGTTAAAGGTATGTATGGTAATTATGAGAAGGCCTTTTTCCGCTGAAACTAGTTTCAATTGTCAAACTCCGTTAAAAGTAGGCGTTCTCAGAAGACTTTATATATGCAAGTTAAATATCAGGTTCCTATATCAGGTTTTATGTGTACACACACACACTCACATATATATATATAAGTATATTTATATCGCCAGATTTCTCATATCGGAAATCAAAGATAATTTCCCATTCCTTTGGGTGGCCAATGGTACTTGAAAACGTATGTTATGAGAAAAATTGATGACAGAGGTCGTGGCATCCGACACTTCTCACGAGGTGTTAGCCCTTGATGCCTCGCACTCGTAAAGCCTTAAAATCTCACGGCATTAATGAGGATTCGCACATGATGTATGTAGCGCTGATAATGAGTCATAACGTAACCAGCTCGAGGTTACCCTGGTAACATTATGCAAAATGTCAAGCTTTGTTTACTTCGTAAGGGTGCTTTGGTAGAGATAATACGTACTAGCGGCCGCAAAACCTCACTAAAACTGCCTCGAATCATGTAAGTGTGAGCATATAGTTGATACTCTCACTGCTATACAGCGCACTGGCACCGGGCTGGTACACAGTACAATTCAAGCACTGCAGATTATAAAAATATAGTGTAGCATCAGATGCAGCTATAAACCTTTATATTTTTAATATAGAGGTTCTTATTCATGTGAATTGGACAAGAATAAACAAAATTCTTGGATTTCGAGTTACTCAGATGATAAGCTATTCATGCACCTGGTTAACCGACATCTCTGAATTAAAGTCATGTTACAAACTTGGGCCAGTTTTACTTCGTTGATACGACTACACAGGACTTAATTCAGTTCATTTTTAAATTACAAGGTTACAAGATCGCTTGGACCAGCATTGCATCATCTTGAGGCTAGTACCCGGATAACATTGCCGGCCAATTTATAATTTTACTGAACTATTTTATTACTCGCATTCACAAGATGCGGCAATCAGTTTCTTTCTGCCAGCGCATGAGCCAGTAATGCTTCATAAGTGCTGTGTGCAAAATGATTCTCCATTGGCCGATTCGAAATCTTAACTCCACCCAATGATATTTTATTGTTAGACGCTCTACATTCGAGACAGGAATCAGACATTTCACGATGACGAAGGAATATATAGGAGGAGAAAAATAACTTGGTTTAACCCGCCAATCAACATGAACGTAAAAACGAACGTCGCAAGAAACTTCCTTAATCTAATCGAAAAACACTTCCCTGAAACTAATAAGCTCCATAAAATTATTAACAGAAATACTATAAAAGTCAGCTACAGTTGTCTACCGAACGTGAAACAAATGATCACGAATCACAACAAACGCTTGCTACAGGGACACAACAACAAGAAAGAAACACCAAACAATGTGAAACTCTGCAACTGTCGAGAAAAAGCAAGCTGCCCACTGAATGGTAAATGTTTAGCAAAATGTGTTATATACAAAGCTACAGTGACAGAGACAACAAAGAATCAAGAAAGTTATATAGAACTCACTGACAACGAATTTAAAACCAGATACAATCAACATAAATCATAATTCAAAATTGTGCATAGAAAGAAAGATACGAAGCTCAGTGGAACTAAAAGACAGGAATATCGAACACACCATCTAATCGGAAATCATTAAAAAAAAAAGTCAGACTATATACACCAGAAAAAAGCGTGTGCAAACTTTGTTTGGAAGAAAAATATCAAATTTTGACCAAAGCTCCCTCCCTAAACAAAAGAAAGGAGATTTTCTCTCACTGCGTGCACAGAAAACGTTTCCTGCTGTCAAACGTAAACACAAACCACCGACCATTACCCACAGCCATATGAAGAGAGCCGCAAGGGCTCGAAATACTGGAGTCATGGCAAACCAAAATTTAAACTAGGTAATCAATTTTATTATTATCATTATATATATATATATATAAGGAATCAACATATATGAGGATTAGCTGATTGCACAGATTAAATCTTTTGTGAGGATTGACAGAATCATATCTCCAAAACTGATTTCTAGCAAAACAGATTTGTAGGATTTGTTTTCCACCAATTTATTCAAGATGGTCCAGTTCAAATGTTTGAGACCTGTCATATTTATTTAAGATTTTTTATATTTCTAATGGCTGTGCTCAAACAATATAAACATTTGTGTGCTTCATAAAGTGTTATGACCTTATTTTATTCGTATATATATCAACGAAATATATCTGAGGAAATATAAATGCAATCAAAGGGCAAGGTTAGTTTGACTTTTATGGTCTTCTTGTCCACCAATTCCTACAAGATGATATAGATCAATCGATATGTCATATTTTGAAAGGAATTTTAGGTCTAGAAGCTTCCAATGTAGACTAATTAAATCTGAATCGAATGTATAGAGCAGCAGCAAACATTTGGACGTCCCATGAGGTGTTTTATACCACTTAAAGGAGATCTAAATGCCGATGTTCAAACGGTTAGTAAAATAAAGCTGTCAAGGGTTTTATCTTCGACCGTTATAAACATTTAGTCCGTAGTATTAATTTTAGGAAAGAAAAGTTTACCACAGTAATTAAAAGAAAGTTAAAAGCATGCCGATAATCACGTTTTACACGACTAAGATTGATTGTGGTCTATCGGAGTATTGAAATAATGACGCTGTCAGTATCTACAAAGCTATCTGTGCTGGGCATGGCTCCTCTTTCTAACATCGCTTTCTCCACTCGGAGTTAGAGTAATCTGGATCTTTTACTGAAAAAAAAAGGGCAACCCTAAAATGTTTAATTAATCGATGACAATCCTACAAAAACCTCGGAATATGTTGGGATCATGTTTATTACTAGGAAGAAAAAAAATTAAAAGTTTTACACCTTGTCGAACCATTTAATGGTATCACAAAAGGTGTTTGATCCTAAAACTGCACGCAGCAAATATAATAGTGAAAAATCAATATGATTTTTCTTTACTCTTTCAAATTAATCTTTTTAAATGTTGTTCTTAACGCTAATTTTAAAGCGAAGTAGACAAGTACTAAATAGTGTCTTGATGTGGATTGTTTTGCCAAGATTCAAAGTTGTTCCACTTTTAGAAAATAAATCATGCACACTGAGTAGATAGCAAATAGAAGGCCTAATGTAGATAAAACAATTTTACAAAATAAATGGGAGAAAATATAGATCTTTGTAAACTAAAAGAGCTGTGACCCTCTGATGGTTTAACTGAAAAGGTTGTTTTTTTTACTGTGCGGCATCATGAACATGTACTATCATCATCATCATCATCATCATCATCATCATCATCATCATCATCATCACCAATTTAGTCGTTATCTTCGCTTTTTTATTAACTTTAGTATGGACGGTCCAAGCTTGCATTCCACTTTCCCGCCATTTCTCATCATTTTATCATATCGAGACTCATAACAAAATTCATCTTTCACAATAATGAGTAAACTCAATTTTATTAATGAAAAACAAAAGACTTCCATTTTTTAGATTTCAAAATATTTAAGATTGTAGCAAATACATGTCTAAACGCTCAAATTTAAACCATTTTCCCTGTATTACATTGATTAGTACATAAATATCTCTTTCTAAGTAGCAAAATGGACGTCGTTTTATGGCTTATACCACCCTACACTGGTCTAACAAAGAGTAAAATTGAAAGTATTAAATTAATGTTATGAATAAGCCTATCTAGCTTAAAATTATTCTACTTTATATTTCATGTATTTAAAGGGTAGGTAGCTTATGGCACATTTTTTTCGTATCTAAAACACATGAGTTAGGCTACCTCCGGGCGTCTTACTAGTATTGCCTTGAGTGTATGAGACAAAAAAAGCCTACATTGGATGAAATTGTTGCTATAAAATAATCATTACCGGTTCGAGAGCTGGATCTTTATATGTGATGTATAAAAAGAAACGGGCTGTTGATTCATTCTTTGTTTATTGTATAAAATATGTAAAAAGCGCAGGAGAAAAATTAATAGTCCTACTTCTCTTGTCGCAAATTAAACTAAAACTTTGTTTCCATAATTTACCATGATAAAGGTTAAGATATCGAGATAAACTAAAATGTTGTAAAATAGGCATGTTAAAAATTCTAGAAGATAGAGCTGACACTTTCGACGGACAGTTTTAAAGACGTAAAGCTTATTCATGGTATTAAATGGATGGAAAACTGGAAATGGAAATCGGGGTACCAATAATGCAAAAATATAACATTTATTTTTTTAATTTTATGTGAAAAATATTCCTATTGCTTTTCTTTGAAGCAAGATTACTTGCAGTATCTGATCATGAAAAACAAGTTCAATCTATTTGACAATAGGTCAAACAAAATCCTTTAGGCATAACTTTTACGCCATCATAACAGCACGCTTAGGTTCATCAAATCAATGCCACTGTTATTAGATCTCTTCACATTCCTTGCCACAAATATAAGATTCTGAGGGGATGTTTTTAATGTATTTGTCGTCTTACTTCATCTCAGGTTACGCAACAGTGGGCCTGGCGTTCCAATAATAATTTTTCTTTGATTTTCAAACTTATTAGAAAAATGGTATTAAATACAACGTAAAAAATATAGATGCTTACAAGGCGCGCAACGGAAAAATAAGGCATAATTCATAAAAAAGCCGTTTCAAGAGATCGAGAGCAAAAGTGAGCAAAAGAGCAGCCTAGGGTAGAGAAAATTCAACATGTTAAAAGAATGACTTTTATAATCGCATTTCCCAAAAGCCACACAATATTGCCGATTGGCAAAAACCTAAATCATTTTACTGAACCAATAATCTAATGAATACGATCAGCTATGAAAAATTGATTTAGGTAATAGATATCCTTCTTCATTTCTGGGTTTCCCTCTCTTTTGCGTTTTATATACACTTCTTAGAATTCATCGTATCTTCGAGAAAATTGAGGTGAAGTTAATCTATCAAAGAGCTAAGAGCACGAATTGCCAGTAAAATAGTTAATATACTTTAAAAGCTATTAGTCCCCACAGATGGCGAGATATTATGTGCTCCTTGTTGTGTCGCTGTCATTGCTTGTTGGGCCTTCAACATTAGCGACCAACGATACACCAGTAGGCTTTGTAATTTTATTTTATTAAAGGTAACAAATGTATACCCAAAACATTTATGTTTAAAAATTATCGCCATTGAGGTCAAAAAGACTTTTAAAGCTAAGGAAAATTAATCAAATGGATTTATGCTATCAACCAGTAATTTTGAAGACTCGCCAAACGTAAAGGATATAATTTATATGAAATGGATGAAAAACTAACGATATCTTAAAGAAAATGTAAAGAGATAAGGGTACTATGTTTGCAGAATGAACATGAAAGTTTACTTATTTGATTTTTTGTGTAGCCCGGTATATATATATGATAATCGAGAGTTTTATCAAGGGGTGGTTTGGGTATCAGAATGACCGTAATGACACAGGCCCAGAAATGTGTTGTGTGAAAAGTGCTTGGTAGTGGCAATAAATGCAGTGATGGTGACAGGGATTGCAACAAAAGCATTGACGGTCATAATTGAGGTTTTTGGACAGGTATAACAAGTGTAACAAGGTTGATTAAAGCAACATTAGCAGTAGCGAAACGGTTACATGAAGGCGAAGCAGAATATACAAAAGCAACTTAAGCAGTAGTTACACGGTTACAAATAAATGAACGGGAAGCAATGGGAATAAGGCAGCAAGGTCACAAATATATAACATTAGCAGGAATAACAAGGTCACAAAAACATGCCGGAGAAGAAGGGTCGACTAATGCAGCAATAGCAGTTACACAATTGTTAGTTATAAAGTTAATGAGAGTTTTTGGGTAACATAAATGTAAGGAGTCGTATCATTATTAACAATGGGTTTAAAAATAAATGCTTGGTAATCATAACCATGTAGCGAAAATGATAATGTGTTACACAATATTTTGAACGATAGCTTTCAAACGAAATGCTTTTTGAAAGGACAAACCTCCCTTATCCTTCCAAAGGAATAACATCTTCGAACCTTTTATACCCATTTCCCTTATTTACCATATACAGATTTTTTTCCTCCGTAATTAGTTAGTTTATTGATAAGAAAGTCTGCGTCGTCAGAAAACTAATTTTTATTTTACTTTTCTATTCCATTTACTGATGGAATTTCCCTTATCACAAGAAAAAAAATTATCGTAGCAATTTTTTTTGTGTTTTGTCTTTTTCTTCCCCTTTCGTGTTTAATATTTCTTTCTATATCTTCGCATGAGATTCCTCAAAATTATAGGAGAATATAGACTGTTCATAAAAATTTCTTTTTTTTTAAGTTTTATTTAACTACTGTCAACCAATCATATTTCTTCTTTTTAGTTGTCAGATGACACATGATAAAATCGGCGAAAGAGACCTGTCTCATGAAGCCTTTGAAAGATCAAAATCATGTTACGTCACTACCGGTGATAGGAACCATGATAGTCTTGGTGATCTAAATTGCTGTATGGACAACCGTGGAGGATAGTCATACTCAAATTGCGGATGGATGCATCTGAATGGACCGTGAGAAAGAATTAGAAAACGTTCAGCGTGGTCGTGGAATAAAAAATATGTTCGCATGTGTATGTTCAATGGCGATTTTGTGCGGTGGGTGTCATATATGGATATGAGAATCAGACGGTGGCATTTAGGGGCATAACGGATAAACATGTATCATTGCGAATGCAACAATCTTTAGTTGTATCAGCTCAGTCCAAACCCCTCCTTGGGCAATACTTGTAAGAAATGTACATAAATTTTTAGAGAAATGTATGAATTTGCTAGTTGAATATTTGGGTTAGGAATAAAAATTTCTCTGTGTATCTGGTACCTAATGTCATGAATGTAGAAAACAAACACAGACTTATCTTTCGAACAATATATGAATTTGAAGATTAAAGTGATAATATATTTTGATTGATTAGAGCTCTTAAATTTATACAATGTTATATGAATTTCATCAACATTGAAAACTTAAAAGGCGTTACCAGTTACGAAGAAGGTTAGAGACCAGCAAACAATAAATTTTGTCAATTTGTTACTTGTTTATCTTCTGACTACATGTCTAAACCTCTATAACAAATGAGAATCAAACGATTCCAGCCTTCCTTATAGAGTTGACCCTTTTTGCTTTGTGTGGCCTGAGAGTAAAAGTAGGATTGGATCGAACAAAGTAACACTTGCTTCTTTAAGTACATCAAGGGAATAAAAGATATCAGTATACTCTCTGATAATTATGCCTGACAAAACAGGAACCGATTCGATGCTTTCGCCTTCAACTTTGCCTAGACGTGTTTCCCACTTCATACCACACATACCTTTCTGAAGAAAAACACAGAGGTCGAAAACGACTCGGTGCATGCAACAATTTTGGGGGAAGCTAGATACTTTGACATTTATTCTCCACACCACTGGCATACGGCTATTACAACGGCAAGAGTATCAAAACAAATCTATATAGACAACGTGCCTCCATAGACTCCAAGGGGATGGCGTCAAGTGCTACAAACCTCACTTTTGAAGTCAGCCATGCAAAGATTTTTTGGAACAAAGTCAGACAAGTAGTTGTCTGGCAGAGGATGCGTCAGCAATTCATATCAAGACATTTTATACTGGCCAGACACAACGTCTTGATATAAACAGGCGGAAGAGATTGAGCGGTGGTGCTGTTGGTGCTTGCCAGGTAAAACTAAAGAGAGGAATGAACAAACCTAGAGTTACAGAGCTCAACAAACAGGATCTTGTGGGACTTTGCAATTCTGACCAGTCTTTCACCTCAAACAGAATGTTCAACAGTTTATCCCCCACAGAGACCATATGTAGTGCTGAACCAACACACAGGAGATACAGTGTAATGTGTTCCAAACTACCATATTGAAGAAAAATGAACCACATAATAGATTTATATCCTCTAAAGCCCAGCAAATACAGTGTAGTGTGTTCCAAACTACCTTAACAATTAAAGGCATTTTTGCCTTCAATTCAAAATTTTTAAACATTTTATTCACCGCTTCAGACACTGCCAGATCATAAATCAGTAAACAACATCACTATACGTTGAGTGGTTTAAGTTGAGATAGCGTGAGAAGAAATCAAATTTGCCTATTTTTTTAATATATATGCACAATATAAGATATATGGCTCATAATACTTGGTTACATTGAAATGAAATGATGCCCAAGAAAATACAATATATACATCATATATGATGCACAACACACTATTCCTCTTCTTTACATGTTC
>JAWDGP010005192.1:0-25000 GCA_033675545.1 Elysia crispata
TAGAAATACATGGACCAGGAGCAGTAGCCAGATGATCAGCGGAATAGAAATACATTATCCAGGACCAGAAGCAGTAGCCCCATGAGTAATGGGACTGAAATACATGGACCAAGCGCAATAGCCCCCATAAGCAGCGGAACAGAAATACATGGACCAGGACCAGAGGCAGTAGCCCCTCGGGCAGCAGAACAGAAATAGATGGACCAGAAGCAGTAGCCCCATGAGCAGCGGAACAGAAGTACATGGACCAGGAGCATTAGCCCCATGAGCAGAGGAACAGAAATAGATTGACCAGGAGCAGTTGCCCCATGAGTAGCGGAAGAAGAATATATGGACCAGGAACAGGAGCCCCACAAGCAGCGGAACGGGAATAAATAGACCAGGATCAGAAGCTGCAGATTTTCAGCTCAGATATTGAGCAGCAGAACATGTCTTTGTTTCTCAGGGTGAGTCTTCATAAGGTTGTGCATAAGTCAATAATTTTTCGAGCCAATTTGGTTCCTCCTACTTCTAATTGCAAACTTTATGCTAGTCAAAAAGCACAAAAATGCAGTGATGGACAGGACATTTGGACTTGCTAAGACCTGCAAATATTTGTTTTTATTGTTGTTGTTGTCTATTAAGGTCTAGGGTGATCTTTAAGATTAATACAAATATTGTTTGTCCTCAAGTCAATCGTGTCTTCGATTTTACAGTTTTTTGCTTCTGATTTTACATTCAGAGAATTCAAAAGCATCTGCAGTAAGGAATTATTACGTTTAATAGCACTAGTTCTACAGGTTCTAAAGTGTTTCAGAGGTCTTCAAATTACAGGAAAAAAATAAATAAAAAATGTTAACTGAGAGACAAGATTTGAGGCAACAAAAAATTGTTAAAAAGGGTTAGTAAATTTTAACTAGAAAGCATAAGCATTGTGAATTGACAAAAAATGAGGGTGTGTCTCTTCCATTGAAAAGTGATTCTGGAAATAATAGCATCTGATTCTTTCAACCTAACGTTTCATAAAATCTTTCATAGTCAACTTAATTCAAAGCAACACATAATAGAAAAATCTAACAATGAATACCTTTCAGACCTATGTGAGCAACAATGTTTAGGAAATCATATTACGTGCCCTATTCACCAACCAAACAAAGGCTTACTTAGATTTAGATACACAACCGAGTAAATGTGAAAAAGAAGGGTGATTTCCCATCCTTATAACTTGATTGTGACTATTAAATGTTGTTTTGAAAAATAAAATAGTCATCCAAGGTTAAAATCTAGTATTCTTGTTTTTCGTATTCAACGAAATCAATAGGGCAGCTGTGTATACACTGTATCAGTACTAGGTGAGTTATTGTGCTACTTTTAGACTATTGGTCATCAACCTCAAGGAGAAGCTTTTCTTTAAACTTGACATCCAAGCTATATTGTCTGCACATTTCCAACTCTAAGTTTCCCTATTCGTGTAGAGACCACCCTTTATTTTATCAATTCTTTAAATCAATTTTTAAGCCTTGCTTAAATTCGCATCAAGACACAGGAATTTTTTTTTAACTTAGATTGAATATTCTTACATATTGGAAATCTGATATGAATTTGATACCAGTGCACAGTGCACATTTTAATATTGATGTCCAAATATAGTCTGTCCAACTTATTATCAGACAATGGAGGGAAAGGCTATTAAAGATATTAAGATTAAATTGTTGCAATGTTTTATAAGAATATTAATGGCATTAATAATTGATGCACTCCAGTAATCAAGAAAATATTTTTATCTTTAAGCTTGAAGAGGCTTTAAATCACTGACCACTTTTTAAGAAAATTAGAACTCACTAATATCATTTGTTAGGAAGGATGATGTTATGGTGTCTGGGCAGGTATGAGGGGATGCAAATCATCTTGGAGTAGATTGGTCATATGGAGAAAATGAAACTTACTCATCTCAGGATAGAAGTTTTTTTTTTTTCGAATTTTTGAAAAACTGAGAATTTTCTTCATAGCTTAAAATTTCGTTTCAAAAGATAATTTTTTTACATATCTTTCAGAGTCAGAGAAAACATCACAAACTACAACAAAATTTGAAGTGAACATGTCTGTGCTAGAGCTGTTAGTGCAGTAGATTTGTCCATCACAGATGTAAACGGCCAGCTTCATGACATGATGCAGCAACACGACAATCATGGAACAGAAGAAGGAGCAAGAAGTCTGGACAAGCAACTAGAACTGCAGCTCGATGTTGAGCTGTGACTGAATATGTCCTTACTTGTTAGGGTGAGTCAATTAAGGATTTGCATTTTGTTTTTTGTTTTTTGTCAACAGTTGGTCGAAGAAAGTCTTTTGATAATTAAAGTGGTAATCCAGAGGCACGAGAAAGAATAAATTATGCATTGTTTCAAAATTTTTTTAAAGTATTTATTGTTTTGATTTCAATGCACAGTTAATTATGGTCAATTGATGATTTTTCCAAATTAAACATCTCTTGCTGAGAGAACAAAAAATGATATCTAATTAAAATGTTTGAAATTTTCTTGAAATGCAGTTTTTATAATTGATGCAAACGAAATTAAAATGTTTGTGAGTTAATTTTTTTTAACTCTTGCTTTAAAACACTGCTAATCACTTTTTTTGTTATTTTTTTAATCAGAATTTGACAGTTTTATTAATGATCAGGTTAAGGGGGCAAATTTCTAGGATCGATGGATAGTGGAGTAATACAATTACAATTGAATTAATGAACTGAACTGTATCTTTCACTTTACTGTGAACAAAATACGAAATTAAGCCAACTGGTTGTAATAGAACTTACTAGTTTGAGGAAAAAAAAGTTATTTGCTTTTTTAAAACATATCTTTTAATATTGCCGTACTTAAAGAGAAAGATGATTTTTATATAAACTTCACAGTCAAAGAAAGCACCACACACAACAGTGAATCGTGAAGACATCACTTTATTCCAGAGCTGTTTCTACTGTAGATTTATCAATGATGGATTCAAATAGCCAGCAGCAGAAAAAAAGGAGCAGCAGGGTCAAGACCAACAGAACAGACGTAGATGGATGAGGATAAGGAGCGAGAGGGGCAGAAAACTAGAACTGCAGTGCAGCTCTGAGCTTGAGCTACAGCTGAATATGCTCTTGTTTGTTAGGGTGAGTCTTATAAAAATGAGCAATTATTACTTTTTAGACGACAGTTGGTCCAAGCAAATTTTCTGCCCAAAATGTGCTTTCCTGTAACAAATGTATTTTATTCTTTTTGAGGTAGAGCATATTTTTAACCTTCCAGGACCTAGAAATATTATTTTATAGTTCTGTTCAAGTAACACTGTATTTTTTCATGTCCAGCAGTGATCATTTGGTGTGCAAAAAAGGCCTATAACCATATGTATAACATTCAAATAGACCAATGGCATTTTACAAAATATATATTAAAACTAAAGGATTTGAGGTGTAAAATTCTGTTTTAGTTTTTAATATAAATACATATTGCTAAATATATATCAGATTTATCAATTTTTTCCAAAGTCTTCAGAATACATTTGCCTACTTTTTTGTTTTGGCAGCATTAAAATAAACATTTTAAACATTTACACTGTGACCTTTGGCATTCTTAAAAGAGTTATTTCAAATGTGATAAGAGACTGATACACTTTCACAATAAATATATATATATATATATATATATATATATATATATATATATATATATATAACCAGAGAGTGGTTAACTCACCTCAAGACTCAAAACTTATGAGAAACTTATTTCAACTTAAATGAAAGGTCAAAAAGAGAGTTTTGTCAGGCAGTTTCTCAATCTGAAAGAGTAAAAAGCCAAGTTAATTGTTACACGTCAAAATGTATGTAATACTCCTGAAATACCGTGCAATAGGCTATATGAATACAATTAATAGAGTTTCAAAGAAAATATTATAAATCTGTTTGCCATCACCTGCTTGGACAGTTTAAAGAAAATGAGAATTTGCCAGCTCCATCGGTATTCTAGTTGAATAGACAATGTTTAAGTATCAAGGGATTGAAGATGAATTTATTTGCAGGTTAAATTGGGATTTTGTCATGAACTGATTTCTGGGTAAGGAAATTTTGAATTTATTTTCTCATGAACGGCCATACAAAAAAAATTTGTAATAAACATGCATGATTTTTTTTTTTTTTAATTCTTTTTTTAAATTGAAGGGCATAGCCTGAATTTGCAGCTTCTTTGTTTTTTTTTTTTTTTTTTTTGGCGTTTTTCTTAAAAATAACAATCTATTCATTCATTTCAGAGTCTAGAAAAACGCTAACTACAAAACAAGGGAAACATAAAACATTTTGCTCCATGGATGTTTACAATATGCATTCTAACAGACAGCTGAAAATCCGACATCTTTGAAAGCCTTACGGTGTGGACTTCTGAAGCAAACTAAAATCACTAACTTCTCTACATCTTACTCACTCTTCATATGTGGTACGTGCTTATTCTCCTAAGCTCAGTGTTATTTTCTTTTTTTTTTGAAAATTTCTTTTCCGTTTTAGTTGCACTTGTGTCTAATATCACATGGTGAATAAGAGATTCTCTTCTTGGATATTTTGCCCTACACATCTCTGACAGCCTCTAGTTCTCTCCTTTTCACATTATGTTTGAGAGCTTAGGTACCAAAGTTCAAAATATGCCTAGAGCCATACCATTTATATGTCATAAGATAAAATTTTATTGTCAATAATACCTGTAGCAGTACATTATTGAAAATTGTTTGATACGGTAGTATTATTGTCAAGATGACTTTTACACACAGTGCTGTGTAAGCAAGATATTGAGACAAAAAATTAGCTTGATTTTTATAAATATATATAGGCCCACATTATTTACTTATCTTTATAAGGGGAAAAACTCAAAATATTACCCTATCATATCTATAACATTTAAAAAATATTGTTTTGGACAATTATACATACGAGGATTTCTTTTTTTGCCCTGTTTTTTTTATCATAATCAGAACCAGAACTGGATAAAATAGTATGATTCCTGCACTCACCAGTTACAACCTACATGATATAAAGACTTTCTTCTCTATAGTTATTATATCAAAATACAGACACAGTTATGTTATTCACGCACATTTTTTTTTTCAATTCTGTACCCAACATGTGGATATAAGTGAGGAAAGCATCAAAGATAATATTACCCTTAACTATTTCAATTCTAAATGGAATATTTGGATATCAGTGGGAAAAGCTTCAAAGATAAAACTACCTGTTTAACTTTTTCAATTCTATACAAAATAATTGGATATCAGTGGAAAAAGCATCAAAAGTAATGTTACTTTTCAACTATTTCCCCATTTAGGGATTGGAGCAACAGGGCCAGGTAGAGCAAAACAGCTATACAGGTCAGGATAAGAAGCAACAGGAGCTGCCATTTTAGCTGTTTCAAGAGACCCATGTTTGGAGCGACTTCTCCATTTACGTTTGTAAAACATGAATTGCAGCAGAAAATAACCTGGGCATTATTGTACTTGTGTGCTTCACAATTGATTTTGCTCTCTATTAGCTTGACATTACATTAACATAGAATAACATTTTGCTTTTTTTTTCTTCCAAACTACCTTGGTAATACAAAAGTTACTTTGAGCTATTATATTCCTGCTTGGACCTTATCTTAGATTTTTATTCACAAGTTTGGATCAGTTGTTTGATTTCTTGAGAAGATTTATGAGCTTTTTATGGAGTTTCGAACACATAAATTGCCTGAAGTTTTCGTTGCCTAAAATAAGTTTGTAAGGATAAAACAAGTTGTGCATGAGCTTTAATTATCCAACGAGCAGTTTCTTTACAGGAAGCCCTCACCTTGTAGATTCTCAATCATCTTGATTCAACTTTTTGGTTAAGTATTTCAGCCTCAGATCATCATATTGTAGTTTCTGATGAGATTTGATTTCCTTTTTTCATTATAAATGTCAGTCTCAAGTCATGTTGTATTCATGAATTGCAGCAGAAAATAACCTGGGCATCATTGTTTGAATGTGCAGAACAAAATTATTGTACTTGTGTGTTTCACAATTGATTTTGCTCTCTATTAGCTTGACATTACATTAATATAGAATAACATTTTGAATGCCTTGCTTTTTTTTTTCCTCCAAACTACCTTGGTAATACAAAAGTTACTTTGAGCTATTATATTCGTGCTTAGACCTTATCTTAGATTTTTATTCACAAGTTTGGATCAGTTATTTGATTTCTGGAGAAGATTTATGAGCTTTTTTTGGAGTTTCGAACACATAAATTGCCTGAAATTTTCTTTGCCTAAAATAAGTTTGTAAGGATAAAACAAGTTGTGAATGAGCTTTAATCATCCAACGAGCAGTTTCTTTACAGAAAGCCCTCACCTTGTAGATTCTCAATCATCTTGATTCAACTTTTTGGTTAAATATTTCAGCCTCAGGTCGTCATATTGTAGTTTCTGATGAGTTTTGATTTCCTTTGTTCATTATAAATGTCAGTCTCAAGTCATTTTGTATACATGAATTGCAACAGAAAATAACCTGGGCATCATTGTTTGAATGTGCAGAACAAAATTATTGTACTTGTGTGTTTCACAATTGATTGTGCTCTCTATTAGCTTGACATTACATTAATATAGAATAACATTTTGAATGCCTTGCTTTTTTTTTTCCTCCAAACTACCTTGGTAATACAAAAGTTACTTTGAGCTATTATATTCGTGCTTAGACCTTATCTTAGATTTTTATTCACAAGTTTGGATCAGTTATTTGATTTCTGGAGAAGATTTATGAGCTTTTTTTTGAGTTTCGAACACATAAATTGCCTGAAATTTTCTTTGCCTAAAATAAGTTTGTAAGGATAAAACAAGTTGTGAATGAGCTTTAATTATCCAACGAGCAGTTTCTTGACAGAAAGCCCTCAGCTTGTAGATTCTCAATCATCTTGATTCAACTTTTTGATTAAGTATGTCAGCCTCAGGTCGTCATATTGTAGTTTCTGATGAGTTTTGATTTCCTTTGTTCATTATAAATGTCAGTCTCAAGTCATTTTGTATACATGAACTGCAACAGAAAATAACCTGGGCATCATTGTTTGAATGTGCAGAACAAAATTATTGTACTTGTGTGTTTCACAATTGATTGTGCTCTCTATTAGCTTGACATTACATTAACATAGAATAACATTTTGAATGCCTTGCTTTTCTTTTTTTGCCTCCAAACTATCTTGGTAATACAAAAGTTACTTTGAGCTATTATGTTCGTGCTTAGACCTTATCTTAGATTTTTATTCACAAGTTTGGATCAGTTATTTGATTTCTGGAGAAGATTTATGAGCTTTTTTTGGAGTTTCGAACACATAAATTGCCTGAAATTTTCGTTGCCTAAAATAAGTTTGTAAGGATAAAACAAATTGTGCATGAGCTTTAATTATCCAACGAGCAGTTTCTTTACAGAAAGCCCTCACCTTGTAGATTCTCAATCATCTTGATTCAACTTTTTGGTTAAGTATTTCAGCATCAGATCGTCATATTGTAGTTTCTGATGAGTTTTTATTTCCTTTGTTCATTATAAATGTCAGTCTCAAGTCATGTTGTATTCATGAATAGCAGCAGAAAATAACCTGGGCATCATTGTTTGAATGTGCAGAACAAAATTATTGTACTTGTGTGTTTCACAATTGATTTTGCTCTCTATTAGCTTGACATTACATTAAGATAGAATAACATTTTGAATGCCTTGCTTTTTTTTTCCTCCAAACTACCTTGGTAATACAAAAGTTACTTTGAGCTATTATATTCGTGCTTAGACCTTATCTTAGATTTTTATTCACAAGTTTGGATCAGTTATTTGATTTCTGGAGAAGATTTATGAGCTTTTTTTTGAGTTTTGAACACATAAATTGCCTGAAATAATCGTTGCCTAAACTAAGTTTGTAAGGATAAAACAAGTTGTGCATGAGCTTTAATCATCCAACGAGCAGTTTCTTTACAGAAAGCCCTCACCTTGTAGATTCTCAATCATCTTGATTCAACTTTTTGGTTAAATATTTCAGCCTCAGGTCGTCATATTGTAGTTTCTGATGAGTTTTGATTTCCTTTGTTCATTATAAATGTCAGTCTCAAGTCATTTTGTATACATGAATTGCAACAGAAAATAACCTGGGCATCATTGTTTGAATGTGCAGAACAAAATTATTGTACTTGTGTGTTTCACAATTGATTTTGCTCTCTATTAGCTTGACATTACATTAACATAGAATAACATTTTGAATGCCTTGCTTTTTTTTGCCTCCAAACTACCTTGGTAATACAAAAGTTACTTTGAGCTATTATATTCGTGCTTAGAGCTTATCTTACATTTTTATTCACAAGTTTGGATCAGTTATTTGATTTCTGGAGAAGATTTATGAGCTTTTTTTGGAGTTTCGAACACATAAATTGCCTGAAATTTTCTTTGCCTAAAATAAGTTTGTAAGGATAAAACAAGTTGTGAATGAGCTTTAATTATCCAACGAGCAGTTTCTTGACGGAAAGCCCTCAGCTTGTAGATTCTCAATCATCTTGATTCAACTTTTTGATTAAGTATGTCAGCCTCAGGTCGTCATATTGTAGTTTCTGATGAGTTTTGATTTCCTTTGTTCATTATATATGTCAGTCTTGAGTCATCTTGTAGAGGATTCTGACTGTTCTTGATTCAGTTTGAAGTCTCAAGGTTTAAGTTGATAGGTTTAACTCGTTTATATTCACCACTTGGGTTCTATGCGTCATCTGAAAACATCAGCTTGTGGACCCAAACTGTTGTTTATTCGATTTCTTGGTAGTAAATATAAGTCTTAAGCCATCAGCTCGTAGACTCTAGTTTTTGGGGTTTTCTTTGATTGCCCACTTACATTGTCAATGTGAAGCCATCACCATGTGGATTCTGGCTGTTCTTTTTTTCATTTCACCATTTTGAATATCTCGAGCTGTAAGCATATGCATTCAGATAGTTTTGGTTTATTCTCAATGTTATTGATGTGTGTCAAACCTCTCCTTGTAACCATTTTTTTCTTCAAGGTAGCTTCAGAAAGAATTAGAGTGTTTCATGCTTCTTAGTGTTAAGCAGTATGTAGATTTTTCAATGTTCATGATTCAATCTTTCGGTTGTGCTTGTCAGTGTTAAACCTTTAGCTTGAAGGTTCTAGATGTTTCTGATTTGCTTTTTTGGTGATGAACGTCAGGTCAGCTTTGTGCTGCTACCATAATGACAGTAGATGGTACTACCTGCATCTGTCCCTGCTGCCTTGTGGGAACATACGGGAGTATGAAAGGCTAAGGGAGTAAACCCTAACAGAAAAATCAGAGGGAGAGCCTCTAAGGCAGTTGTCAGTGAGGAGGCTGATAGTTTTTGATTTGCTTTGTTGGTCGTGAACGTCAGTCTCAAGCCGTCAGCTTGTGGATTCTGACTGTTCTTGATTTGCTTTGTTAGTCATTAGCATCAGTCTTAAGCCTTCAAGAGTTAGAGTGTTTCATGCCTCTAGGACCCTGTGTCAGTCTAAAGGTTTCTAGCTCTGATTTGTCATAGCTGATTTTGAGAGTCTGGGCAAAGGGGTTTGCATGTTGCTGAAGCATTTGAATACATTTGGGTGTCCAGGGGGTGCTCCTCCACCAGGTTTAGAGTGTGGTCTTTGATGCTCGCGAACAGATCTGGATGGTTGGCTGTTGAAACCACCTCTCACTTCTTTGGGTGCCTTTCTGGTCATTTCATCTGTTGAAGAGTGTTAAGCAGTATGTGGATTCTCGATGTTCATGATTCGATCTTTCGGTTGTGCTTGTCAGTCTTGAACCTTTAGCTGTAGGGCCTCTAGGTTTATGATATGCTTTGGTGGTCGTGAACGTCAGTCTCAAGCCGTCAGCTTGTGGATTCTGACTGTTTTGATTTGCTCTATATGCAAATTATGAGAGTCCCACACCTCTAGCTTTCTCCTTGTAGCCATTCTTTTTCAAGGTGGCCTCAACAAGAGTTATTTGGTGTTTGTGGGACCCTGTGTTGGTTTTTCTAAAGGTTTAAACTTCTGGTCTGTCATAGCTGAAGTTGAGAGTCTGAGCAAAGCTGTTTGCATGTTGCAGCCGCATTTGTAAGTTTTGAGATGTCCAAAGGGCGCTCCGCCGCCAGGTTTAGGGTGTGGTCTTTTGATGCCCGCGAACAGATCTGGATGGTTGGTTGTTGAAACCACCGCTCACTTCTTTGGGTGCTTTTCTGGTCATTTCATTGCTGAAGAGTGTTAAGCAGTATGTGGATTTTCGATGTTCGTGATTCAATCTTTCGGTTGTGCTTGTCAGTGTTAAACCTTTAGCTTGAAGGTTCTAGATGTTTCTGATTTGCTTTTTTGGTGATGAACGTCAGGTCAGCTTTGTGCTGCTACCATAATGACAGTAAATGGTACTACCTGCATCTGTCCCTGCTGCCTTGTGGGAACATACGGGAGTATGAAAGGCTAAGGGAGTAAACCCTAACAGAAAAATCAGAGGGAGAGCCTCTAAGGCAGTTGTCAGTGAGGAGGCTGATAGTTTTTGATTTGCTTTGTTGGTCGTGAACGTCAGTCTCAAGCCGTCAGCTTGTGGATTCTGACTGTTCTTGATTTGCTTTGTTAGTCATTAGCATCAGTCTTAAGCCTTCAAGAGTTAGAGTGTTTCATGCCTCTAGGACCCTGTGTCAGTCTAAAGGTTTCTAGCTCTGATTTGTCATAGCTGATTTTGAGAGTCTGGGCAAAGGGGTTTGCATGTTGCTGAAGCATTTGAATACATTTGGGTGTCCAGGGGGTGCTCCTCCACCAGGTTTAGAGTGTGGTCTTTGATGCTCGCGAACAGATCTGGATGGTTGGCTGTTGAAACCACCTCTCACTTCTTTGGGTGCCTTTCTGGTCATTTCATCTGTTGAAGAGTGTTAAGCAGTATGTGGATTCTCGATGTTCATGATTCGATCTTTCGGTTGTGCTTGTCAGTCTTGAACCTTTAGCTGTAGGGCCTCTAGGTTTATGATATGCTTTGGTGGTCGTGAACGTCAGTCTCAAGCCGTCAGCTTGTGGATTCTGACTGTTTTGATTTGCTCTATATGCAAATTATGAGAGTCCCACACCTCTAGCTTTCTCCTTGTAGCCATTCTTTTTTCAAGGTGGCCTCAACAAGAGTTATTTGGTGTTTGTGGGACCCTGTGTTGGTTTTTCTAAAGGTTTAAACTTCTGGTCTGTCATAGCTGAAGTTGAGAGTCTGAGCAAAGCTGTTTGCATGTTGCAGCCGCATTTGTAAGTTTTGAGATGTCCAAAGGGCGCTCCGCCGCCAGGTTTAGGGTGTGGTCTTTTGATGCCCGCGAACAGATCTGGATGGTTGGTTGTTGAAACCACCGCTCACTTCTTTGGGTGCTTTTCTGGTCATTTCATTGCTGAAGAGTGTTAAGCAGTATGTAGATTTTCGATGTTCGTGATTCAATCTTTCGGTTGTGCTTGTCAGTGTTAAACCTTTAGCTTGAAGGTTCTAGATGTTTCTGATTTGCTTTTTTGGTGATGAACGTCAGGTCAGCTTTTTGCTGCTACCATAATGACAGTGAATGGTACTACCTGCATCTGTCCCTGCTGTCTTGTAGGAACATACGGGAGTATGAAAGGCTAAGGGAGTAAACCCTAACAGAAAAATCAGAGGGAGAGCCTCTAAGGCAGTTGTCAGTGAGGAGGCTGATAGTTTTTGATTTGCTTTGTTAGTCGTGAACTTCAATCTCAAGCCGGCACCTTGTGGATTTTGACTGCTCTTGATTTGCTTGTTAATCTTAAACCTTTAGCTTGAAGGTTCTAGATTTTTTATCTGATTAAACTTGATTTGCTTATTTGATTATAAACGTCAGTTTAAAGCCTTCAGCTAGTGGATTCTGTTTAATCCAGATTTGCTTATTTGGTTCTGTAATTTAATCTCAAGCATTCAGTTTGTTCATTCTGCCTTTTTTTATATATCAATTTTTGATTATGTGAATTATGAATCTGAAGCAGAAAGGTTTTGTATTCTAATTGTTCATTCTTTTTGCTTTTGTAATCTTATAAGTCACCAGTGAGCCTTCAGCTTGTGGCTTCATTTTTTTTTCATTTAAAAACCTTTTGGCTATAAATGTCGATATAAATCCTTTAGCTTCTGGATGCTCAATATTCTTGATTTGATTTCTTTAGTCTATGTTAATTAGTCTCAAAGAGTCAGCTTGTAGATCCTCAGTATTCTTGATTGGCTTTTTTGGCTATCAAAGTCAGTCTCAAGCTTTAGTTGTTTTTTTATTGTAATAATATGGTGTTTAGGTGTGATTCCTTTTCTTCATCATGCAAATCAGGAGTTTGTCGACATGTCCCGGTATAAGTTTATGTATAAATTCACAAAATGAAAACATTAGCTTCTTTGGTTTGGTTTTCTGTATAAGCATCAAAATTTGTGATTTTTTCTCTTTGACTTTTATGTACATTAGCAATTGAACATGATTGTAAAAGAATATTAATTTTCTTTTTTTTTTCTTTTGTACAGCTTAATGACTTGTTCTCTTAAGAATAAATTTATTAATCAGCTGTATACCTATGACAAACTACAACTTGTATGGAATTTTTTTTTCTCTTTTTTTAAAACTTGATAAATGTTTCAGGACAAGTTACTGCTTCTTTCTGTGTTTTGGGGGGACACAAAAGATTATGCATTTTAACCCCAGATCTCTCCTGGATGTGGTGGCCATCCTGGTATGGGAATCACAGAAAGGAAAGATCTTTAAAATCAGTGAATAAACGAAACCCACTGATTAGCTTAATTGATTTTGTCTTATTTTGTTGTGTTGAATTTGTGATTATCTTACTCCATAAGGACATTCTAAAAGTTGGTTGTTTTTTTTTTACCACAATATTCAGATGATCTTTTAAATTGTACAAATCTAGTTTTTGCAATAAACTGTTTTGTTTCTATTTGAAACAAGAAAACATGAATGGAGGTAGGACCTAAAATGGACAATAATCCTTCTCTTCTGAAGTTTTAAATCAAGTAATAAAAATATTCCTTTGTATTATTATTGACTCATGATATATAGCATTTTGTGAGCTAGGGTAGCCTGTAGCACGATTTGAAGCCGATTTTTCGCTCTCACTCTGAGCAAGCCTACTAACATTTCAGAAGCTCACTTTTATATTCAATATGGTGATGTGGACTTGTGCTAGAAGGGATCATTATAAACTCTCACAGAATACCACCTTTCCGAGTCAAAGCAAAATCATGGTTTTCTTCAGAGCCATTGACAGACTCTATCTCAGTGAGAAAAGAATTCTAAGCTTTTGTTGGTTTTCTTAGAGAATCTCCTGTCAAATGAGGAGCGCACGACCATATGTTGGTGCAGCTAAGGATCGAACCTTGAACCTTCTTGTTGCTAGCTACTACAGAGTTATCTCAGAAAAAAAAAGATATAAATAAAACCACAACCAACAAACATATTGGTACTGACCTGTTTGTGCAGTCAGGTCTTATTAAATAACATGCGCAAAATCAACAACAACAACAACAACAACAACATAGCGCCATGAATTCAGCATCAAAGCATAATAATGATGAAAAATTACGAGCCATGGTTCCCCCACATTGTTAAAAATGTTAACCCTGTAATTTCGATCTAAAAAGAAAAATGTGAACAGACTATGCCACACAGTGAAAAAAAAAAAACAAAACTCTGCATATCAGTAATAAAATCAGTTTACTGACAAAACCATAAAATTATTGTCCTGTATAGAAAAACGAAGTGAGGCAAGTAATTTTTCTTTACATCATAGCAATTGACACTCCACAGTTTGTAAAGGACATCACAAGTGATTTAGTTTACAAGAATTAAACGGGCATTGTCAATGATGACTTCAACAACTCTAATTAAAGAACACTCAAACTCTGAGACTTGTGCAGTGTGTGATTAGCCATATAAGAGAAGGGTCAACACAAGACTTTTTGTGCAACGTCAAAACGCATACATACCACAAATCCGCATTCACTTATCAGCAATGTTTTTGCCATTACCTGAAAAGACCGGTTATTAAAAAATCAAGTGTGTCAAAAAGCGTTACAAACTTGTGGAAAAGGGTGCTCTGAGTGCTTTGCAAGGTTTTAATATTATTGTTTCGATCGGTATGTTTGTAAATAATAAATGTGTTCATCTGGACGAGCTGAATGATCGTATGACCGAACTTACTGATTTTTTAATACAAAAAAATCTGAAGTCTAGATACGTCATTTAAGAAAGCTAATACCGCGGTATCCCTATCTTGTGGAGTGATTTGAAAGAGTTTTAGATCTAGATCTAGATTATAGAGGTTTACTTACGGGATTTCCTTTCATTAATTATACGAAATACAAAATAGGAGAGAGAGAGAGAGAGAGAGAGAGAGAGAGAGAGAGAGAGAGAGAGAGAGAGAGAGAGAGAGAGAGAGAGAGTTTATAAAAAGTTTTATAAAAAAAAAAGAGGACAACAAAATCAAAATTTGGAGCTTCTTTCATTGACAATTTTATGAAAACGAATATGCGCGTACTATGTAAAAGCTATATTTATTTTTTCTTTTTGTGCCCAACACAGCCTTCCGATCTATAAATTCCGGGTCATGCTTCTATTTGTGACCTTTGAAGCAAACTGATGGAAAGACTTCAGAATAAAATTTCAGTCTTCGAGCTTAAAGTTAAATTCTAGCCTACTCTACGGCCTAGATTAAGATCCAAATAATTATATTTAATTTTTCATTAGACCCATGTAAACTAAAGTTTCATGTATCTGGATTTATCAAACCCAAAATAGATCTAGATCTAGATAGATCTAATCTAGAATCTAGATCTTGATAATTTTATTGATCTCTCAGTTCGGTTTTTTTTATTTTTTTTGTATCTCAGGGACCAGACCGAGATCTAAATCTCAGTTTTTCTCTAGATCTATCATTGTAGATGTCATTCAAGAGTTTGGAGATCTCTTTATCAAATCTGGATAGATCCTAGATTACAAATGCATCTATTAGATAAGGGCCTATATATACAAAACTTTTTGGAGTGCAGAATAGAAAGGTAAATGTAGGTAAATTGAAGTAAACAGACGACTCTAGGTCTGGGTTAATCAGCTGTACAGTAGATCTAGATTTAGATTTCAAGACGAGATCTAGATCTAGTATAGATCTAGATGAAAAACTATTCACGAATTTCTATTCTAAGCACACAAAATCACTTTAAAGAAATCAAATTTTATTTTATACAAACGGGTCAATATCAGTCATACGGTACATGGATGAACATATTTCGTGCAGCCATTATTAAAGTTCAAAATGCCAGAAGCAAACTGTGGCAGTCACATAATACTTCATGAATTTTAAAGCAAAGAAAATTATTTATAAGCTTTTCATTTTGTTCACATAGGGCTTTTATTTCCTGACTAGATACAACATTTTTTACATCATAGTTTTAGGTCAGAATGCTGATTATTTTCATTCATGTTTTAACTCTTAAAATATGGAGCTAATTTTGGGTCCAAATTTAGGCCTTCATAGGTGATACGTTTTGCACCATAACTTAGTTGAAAATTATTCAATTCTCACAAAACAAATCAGATTAGAGAGCTTTGAGAGAGCTTTACAGTCAATGATAAAATTACAAATTTATTTTAACCCTTCAAGGTGTGTGCGGCATCAGGCTAATTTAAGAGCGATGAAAACGGTCAGGGTAAATCTACTTTCAAACGTTAAAAAAAAAAGTTTCACCTTCTTTAAACTTTTCTTCTAGAGGGAAAAAGATGGTCAATTTATGAAATAGTGTGTATTTTGTCACTGAATCGGCCGAAAAAATTGGAGGGTTAATTTGGTAAGCGCATTTGTTTTTGTCACTGGCTCCTGCTTCTTTCACAGTTGTAGGTCTAGGTTTAAACCTTTCATACGCTAATCATTTTTCACTATCATTGGTGTCTGAATCAGAGCTAATTGGAGAACTAGAGTTGGATTCATCAGAATCTATTCACTTTCTGATTGTGTTTCGCACTTCAGAGCTTGTATAGTGCTGAGGCCTATGTTTACTAGGATTAGCTGTTCACAGCAACAGGCTAACAATGATACAAACAATACAAAAGAAAATCTGCTAACCAACACTAATTCTTCCCTCAATACTAAAGAAAGCTCCAAACTGAAATCCAGTTATGTCAACATCCAGTTACTATAAGTTGGGTTGGTTTTTATTGAATAAGAATTGGATTAAAATATGTTACTTTTTGTTAGTCTGAGTACCACACTGTATGGCGAGCTATAGAAATAATACTTTTTATCAGCCACACAGTGTGGCAAGCCAGATACAAAGAGTTAAATGCAACTGCAAGTATAAATATTTTTCCTTTTAATTCCTAATTTGATTAATACCACCAGAGTGATAACCTAAAAACTCATGAATTTGAAATTTATGCTTGTGTTGCATAAAGGTTTTACACTTTCAGTATTAAAGAATATTAAAACTGTTTGCAATAATTAAAATTTCTTTTTAAATACTAGATAAAAAAAAATGAATCAATTCTGCTAATAAATTCCCTTTTAACTCAGTTCCTAGTGGATAAAGAAAAATGTTTGAACTTTTTAACAACAGCATAATGTTTTTCATTCAATGGTTCACAGAAAAAAAATAGAAAAAGGCTATTTTTTTCTTTGTCACAAAAAGCTATATCAAGTCCTTTTTTCTGTTTGAATAGTTTTTTGACACAAATTCAATTTCATTCATGATTATCATTGGATGCACCATAAATCCTTATAAAATATTTTTGTGTTTTAAGAATACTTAGCAATGATTGTCTGTTGAAGTGTCAGCGGGGTAGGCTATTAAGCAATGATTGAATTTGTCAACCTGCCAGTCAATTTTACTTATAATAGAATACATACTTCTGTACACTGCATAGCTGAAAATGGCCTATAAAAACCCCTCTAAATTCCAAATGTTTTTTCAGCAAAACAACAAATTCAATCTAGTTATGAATATTCCAAATCCCAACCAAATCAAATTAAGGTGCCCCTACAGGTGGCTTATATAATTATATATGTGTGTGTGTTTCTTTAATTTGATCAGTATGCTTGTTTAAAAGCTTATAATTATAGACATTGTTTTAAAAATGAAAAGTCAAATCAATAGAAAAATTATAAAGGATTTTTAAATATCCCTAGGCACCAATCTTAAGTCATATGTAAATGTTTTTTGTACACATGTGTTCCCAGTATACACATGTATATCAAAGTACTGCTAAAAATTGATCTTCTCCAAACAGAGCATTTAGTGTTTATATTTAGAATATCAATCAACACAATGGAGAAAATTATTTTAAAATCTGTCATCCTTCATAGTTTCGAGTCCAAGTAATATGTCAGTTAATCTGTGTGAATGGTCAGGGCTTCTGTTGCATTTCGTTAACAGACTGTCAAAAAAAATCATGAGCTGAAGAAGCAAGTACATGTACTCTGAAATCAATCTCCATAGAAATCTCAAAAAAAAAATCATGAGCTGAAGAAGTAAGTACATGAATGAAATCATACTCCATAGTAATCTTTATTTGAAGAAAAAAATTCATAAAGTTTTTATTGTTGTATTGTACTTACAATTTTACATGTATAAATAATTATGTAAACTCTTTGGGAAATTTATTATATTTTTTTTATTTTTAAAGCAAAGTTTGCAACTGTTTCTATTCTTACAGGTTTCTCACAAATGGATTGTAAAAGAGTTAAGGCAAGCGAGGTTTCTGTAGATGACACTTTTGTGACAAACTGAAGCTAGATCTATAGAAATATCAATTTAAAAAAAAAAAAAGACAAAGAAATTGAGGTTGCCTTATATTTCTACAGAACATGCAAGTTTGATCTGCTCTATATTAGTTATTACAAAGTATTTTGAATTTCCTCAAGTACCTCTCAAGATGAGTTTTGAAATGGAAGAGATTCAAGTTATTGAACTGAAAATGATGGACAAGCGCAAGTATTTCCCCTTGACACTGGCAAGTGGGCTGACCATTCGCAGCATGCTCTATCCTTTTATGCTTATCAAAACACGACTGCAGATCCAACGCAGCAAGACAGTTTACAATGGGACTTTTGACGCTCTCATCAAAATTGGCAGGAATGAAGGCTCTTCAGGGCTTTACAGAGGTTTCTGGGTGAGTTGTTCTGGATTTCAATCTTGCAGCATAATGATGATTTAGTGTCTTATTTCTTAGCCATTCATAGCCTTTGAAAAGAAGGTGTGAGTATTCACTCATGGGGCAAGAAGGATTATTCTAAACTTTTATTTGTACAGCCATTGTTTCATAAGGCATAGAACTGGTCAAATAATATGCACTGTATATTCCTTGAATAATTTCAACAAGATTAGATTCTGAACTTATGACATGACATGCATAAATAATATGCTTTGCTTTCTGTAATTTTATAACATTGTTTCTTAAAAAGATGATGCAAACATGCCTAGGACAGGCACCATGTACAAAGATGGGAATGATATTATAACTTTTTAGCCCTATTTCTCGTCTTGGTGGCATTTTTCATCTCAATCATTAAGTTGCTCATGATGGGTTTATTTTTGCTGAGAGTGAGTTTTAAGGGAATTCTATAACCTTAAGAATGTTCAATGTTATGCGATTTGGAAATCTGAAAAACTATATCTGCCTATGACCCTGTTTTTCTTGTCCCTGAGAGTCTGCACCTCTGGGTCCAGAGGTGCAGACTACTGCCCATAGTATGCCTCATAATGATACAAAAAAAATATTACCCTTGATTTACATTGAGATATGAGTGATATATGTTACATTAACCGATATTTGTTTAAATTCTAAATACTTGTCGTTTGGACCACTTGAAAAAAGTAAAGAAGTGTAAGTCTTCTTCACTCATTGATTTCAAATCACATATATGCTTTTGCATTGAACCTTAAGAATGAAAATGAAAAAAAAAATCATTGTTCTCTGAAAATTCTCTGAAATTCTTAAAATAGCTTTTTGTGGCAAATTGTCAAGTCTGAGCATACATGGATGTGTTTTTTTTATTAATTGCATAACAATTGCTTGTACCGTTAGTAAAAGTGGTAAACATCCATCATATAAAAGTTTTAACTTCCTAGCATGTCTATTTTGCAGGTGTCATGTCTCCAGTTATTTCCATCCATGGTGTATATCTCTTCCTATGAAGGCATGCGGCATTACATGGCAGAGCATATGGGGGTAACAGAAAACAGCACCAGGGCCTTTGTTGGTAGGTCAGGGCTATGTCAAACAGTCAATAAAACAATTAATTTGAATTTGGTAATTTTATCAGTATTGAACTTAAAGCTGAGTAGATCCATTTTGTAAAAAACATTTTTTTTTAAACTTGCAGAACAGGAAAATGAATTAAATACTGCACTAAGAGAATTTAAATGTGTAGTAATTTTTAAGGTAGCTAGATTAAAAAGAAGGGGGGGGGGTAAAACTTTTTTTAAGATTTGTGCTCGTTAAATTAGTTCTTGATTTGATGGACCTTTGATTCATTGATAAGGTTTCTTTTTATTTACGTTCAAGTTCTCAGTTTTTCTTCTTTATGAGAGAAGTAGCCTGTTTTACAAACATTTGACATACAAGTAACTATATTCAAACATTCTAATCCTTATTCCAGTGGATCTTTGTTTACTTTCCACCTTACTGTTGAAATATTTATAGTAGGATAAGAATGTACTATCTCAGAATATAATGCTGTTTCAATGAGACCTTGTAAATTAATATTCTCATTTGGAAAAAATATTCTACAAATTAGGCAGTGTTTTGTACTCAGTATACTGTAAAATTGTCATGGTCATTTAATGCAGCAAACATGTACAAATTTTAGCTGTGTGTTTTTTGATTTAAGGATAAGCCAAGCCTATGTTATCTCCAAGTCCCTAGACAGAATTGTAAGATTGCTTTACTATGTACCATTTTCCTATCATGCCTCAGCTGGTGGATGTGCATCTATCGTGGGGCAGACTCTGGCAGTGCCTCTAGACATTGTCACCCAGCATCTTATGCTGATGGGACGCAGGGAGAAAAACAAAGGTATGTTCTGATTTATGCCATTTCTTAAGATCACCATTTGTCCGTTTTCTTTGCAGTTTTGTGTTTGTTGGCCTCACGTATTGCTTTTTTAGCTCAAATAAACTAAAGGAAGTTGGCTTAGCACTATGTTTGCACCCTGGTGGTAAATGCTACCTGAATCCACATTTACTGAAGCTAATTTATTTTAAGGAATATTTACCTGTTGGCTGTTGGGTTTTTGTTCATAGATTAACTCACTGATGATTTTCTAGGGGAGCTGCATAGGGTGGCTTTAAATACTTTTTTTCTGGCTCGCTATTGTGTCTATTGCTTCAGTGTATACCCTCTTCACAAGCACAGCACTTAGTTCCGAATTTCTGTACACGGGAGTGGAAAAGAGCTGATATTATTTTTACAAATTTTTTTCTTAATGTGACTTCTGCGGGGCACAGCCACACTAGATCTAGTTCTAATATTAGTTAACTTTCACATTTTTCAATTATTTTAAAAAAGCGTTTGATATATAGTATTCAAGTTTGTTTTATTTTAAATGTTTATTTTTTGTCATTTGCGCGGCCAAATTTCATATGAATTGATTCATTAGGAATGCCATGGTAATTTTTTTTTAAACTGTCCTGAAACGCTGGCCTTTAACGTTTGTAAACCCCCCCAAAAAAAACCAACTAAAAATAGTGAGGGGTTGAGTGAGTTAAAGATATTATTTCAAATATTAGTCATGGCTACCACTGATGGAATAAATCTTTCTATAACAGAGACTTAAGTGTCTGTAGACATTTTAGAATTCCTCATATCTACTGCCATCTCAGAGCTATGGTCTGGCTTTATATCCTTTTTAGTCATTTACTTCTTAGTTATTTAATATCCTCTGTCTTTGTAGAGGTCTCTTTTGGAAGATTAACAAAATCATGACACATAAGAAAGGAAATGGATCTTTGTAATGAAAATTCTGTGGTGTTTTATTTTTTTAAAGTGAGAACTGCAATCTTATATTGAAAAGGTCATCAGAGGCAAGACTAGAAGTAGAGTTAGAACTAGGATTCTGGTTTGAAGCCAATCAAAAGAAAATTAATTATGCTTTTGACATCTATATATGTTTAATCCATCTAATACAGACATCATTTTTACAGTTCAATTTACTTTGCACACCTTGCTTTTCCTTTTATTTCCTGTTCCTTATCTGTTCATTAAAAGACAATCAGAAGGACAAAGGCCTGTAACAGATACTGCAAGTGTCTGTCTTTTCTTGCAATCTGCCAAGTGTATAACATTTTCCTGTGAACGCAAGATAAATTTTGTCTGGAAAAGACAACAAGTTATCCCTCACAACATTCATTGATGATCAATTTTACTCCCTGAGCTCTATCAGAATGGTTATAGAGCCAAAGAGATTCTTTTTGAATGGATGGGAGAGTGCCGGCAATCGAGATTTGAGGACATGGCCTGCCAGCCAATCATCCTTTGGAGAAAAAAAATTGTGTACCTGACTGAAAACTAGATAGGTCTAGAGATCTAAGTCTGAAAACTTTCAATTGGTGGCCCAAACCAAGATTTTGCAAGTTTGAAGTAAGCGTACAGTTTGTTTTCTGGTTACTTTCTTAAAAACTTGGTAGACGATAGGGCATAAAGATTATCAGAACTTAAAATGGGGACTATCAAAGTGAGAACTGTGTGTGCTAACTGGCAAGTGCTAAGGGAAGCCCAGTGGCTATTAATAGGTCACTTTGGAAGGCTAGAGCATACCCCTTGCCGAAGAAACACTGGCATGGCGCGGAGGAATATTTTTGGGAGGGATTTGCGTTACTATTTTGAGCCTTGATTAGAAAGGGTAAACTACTAATTCTAACATTTTCATTTGTTTTCGTATAAAAACAAAAATGACTTATTTAGCAATAATGTCTTCTTAACTATCCGTTACTTGTGAAAGCAAAGTCTAGTTTAGTCAAGATATCAACTACCAGACAATTTTTTTTTATTTTTAAATTGTAGATATAAATTTAAATTTATCTAGTTGGTAACTGATCTATTTTCAAGTTAGTCACATTCATCTGTGTTTATAATAAGATAAAAACATCTTTATTTAAGGCAGTAAGGCATTAGGTGTTAGTGGATAGCCATCACTTTCCAAGATGAACCAAAATGAACAAAGATTGGAGTATTGGGTAGAAACTAAACAGAAACATTTTTAACGGGATGCTAGGAAAAAATACACTTACAGTTTCTGGAAAAGTCTCAGGCTAGTACATTTTGTAGTGTTGGATAATATCTGGTATGGACACACTTATCTTGTGTATCCATTGTGCTATACAATTAAGATGTTTTCTTACGAAGTGGTGATTAGGCTTCAGTTTGAGAGGACCACCTAGAATCGAGAATCTGCAGGTTTTTTAAGATTTCATGCTCTCTCCCATGTTTTTCCCAATTTATCCTAAACATTGCTTAGAAGGAAAATAGTTAATTGCTACTAGTAACTTCTGGATCACCCATCAAAGAAAATATCAAAGAGAGCAGATTGAGTAAAGTAACACAGAATTTATCTTTATTGATCCACATGGAAAAGTTGCTTTAAAAGTACAGAAGAAATGGCACATAACAACATTTTCTTAATTATACTATAGAGTACTTGGGAAAGCATGAAAATAGACATCTGTAAGATTAGTAAATACGCCTAACTTTGATAATTATTCAGTTTCAAGAGCTGATCATTGAAATGTTACATTCAAAATTGAAAATCACCTTGGCACAAAAAAGTCTCTGTACAGATTCATTTTTTGTGCGTGGTTTGTACTGTGTTCGTACAACATTGGCTTACAAGACTGATTACATGTTCATCATAGACGAGATGTTAATCTTCTTAATTTTTCTAGTTTTTGTCTTGTCTTACAGGGTCAAAGTCATCCTGTTTCTATCCTCATCAGCACTAGCTTATTTTGTTCAACTTTTTCTAGTCTAGTTAAGTAATGATTTCACTCCAGCCTACACACCAAAAGTAAGGAAGCTAATAACTGTTGACGAGTAGAACATGTTAATAAATTAACATTAAATTTCTTCAGCGTTTTTAAGCAGTACATTCTCAGTGGTTATATCTTTACATTGCTTTCAGTATGCTGTGTCAAATGATATTTTTTGTCAATAGTAATCTCTAGGTACTTTAAGAATTCCACTCTCTCAACAGCTTTGCATCTAAGGAAGATCTGACTTGCCTTGTTTTCATTTTTTTTTCTAAAATCTTACACCATTTCTTTAGTTCCGCCAACATTTATGTGGTTGTCTTGGCATCTGACAACAAAGTCTTATGCTCTCATATGTGTAAACAGAATAAAAAATTTCAGAGGACAGTTGCTTGCAGATCACCATTAATAGTTGTGATGAAGTTAGACTTAAGGTTTGGTCTAGCCTAACAGATGGATTGATATCATGATTTATCGATTTATTGCATAACATAAGATTAGATTGTACTGAATACTCCAGATAATTTGAAAACCATGAGCCTCGCGTTATGTTCTTGTTTTTTCAAGGTGAGAAATGGTGTTACTTAGGTCATGTTGAAGAGCATGATTGACTCCTCTGTCCTATCTATATGTGAATGGTTGATGAAATTACTCAGAAGCTTTAAATGCATCAAGATACATTTTTCACAAATCTTCAAAGTACATGAGTTGTAAACAATGAACTGCAGATTGTTTAAACAGGTGACATTGTATACTTTTGTGGAACTGGACCTATGTTTGAAGATTCTCATATAGTTAACTCTCAAAGAAATTTGTGAAATAGTTTAATTTCGTCCATGTTATTGGAACACTTTCATCATACATATGGGCTTACCTGGCCCATCCAGTCCTGATTTGTTTGGTTTGAGTTTCTTGGGAGTTAACAGTACTTGTTTTTCTTCTGTTTATCTTTTCCCCTTCAAAAATCTCATATTCTCATTCATTCAACACTTCCACTCTTCCATTTTTTCATTTTTATACTTGTGGCAGTGTAATATAACAAAAATGTGTTACTTTCATTTGCTTAGTCTTTAGTTTGATTCATGTTGTTGAATTCTTTCTTCCTACCACATCTACTCATCTGACTCTTACACTCTTGGACAGATGTCATATTATTTTTCTGTATTTTTTGTGACTATGGAAACATACAACAGAAGAACGCAATTAAAAGAACCATTTAATCATATTTGCCAGCTTAGTGTCAGTTATAACACTCTGGTAGTAAAGACTCATTTTGTCCTCTTTTGATGTTTGTTTTAGGTTTTTGTTTAGTTTTGTCTTATTCTCCTCTTTGGATTTTTTATTTGTCCATTTCTATTTTTTTGCGTCTTCAGCTTTAATTGATCACGATAAAAATAACTTTAAGCCATTTTTTTTTGAGTGAGGAATTGCCTTTGCATAAGAACTCAATATTAAATGCATTGGCTTGAAAACTTAATCTTTTAAACTCTTGCTTTCATATTATTTTTAATTCTCTAATCCGTTTCCTTTGATGTTCTTTTAGCATGCCAAACTCAAAGTTTGTGGGAAAAACAACATCTCTGCGATTATCAAAATTTCAAGATTCAAGAATGCAGGAAAAAGTAATGTTTCATCTCACAAATTTAAACCCAAAGTTTTAAATGGGATTGTGAAAGCAATTGAAAGCTTGGATGCTGCTATGTTGGTTTCTGGTCTATAGACATCTATGAAAGATGGGAATCAGATTGGGAAGACAATACCAGGAGATTATGATGATAGTTTTTCAGAGCCTAATCTATAGAGTACTTTAAACTTTCAAGCTCTAAAGATACCAAATTATGTACAGTCCACATCGTGGGATGTAGTTATGAAAGTTATGATAAGTGATCATTTTTGTCTGGCATTTGGGTGCTAAAAATCTTTTGGCACATTTTCATTTTATTTACCTCTTCTCACTTATCTCTTTTCACATCATAATTAGC
>JAWDGP010005192.1:27500-52500 GCA_033675545.1 Elysia crispata
CTACTGTATAAAGCAGTATATATACATTTATCCCTTTGTAGCTTACATGATGTACAACGTACATCATATTTATCTCTCTAAAAAATGACAAGACGCCGTATATGATGTACCACGTATTTAAGTGTTTAGAGCTAGATTTACTATACATGACCTACTATGCACAACAAGCTTTATCAATTGAATATTTTGACAGCATTGATAGTAACGCTAAAATAGTTAAAAATTTGTGTTTATCGATAATTTTTTCACTTAAAGTGGACTCTTTTGTGTTAGAATACAGTGATGCTAATGTTCCGTAAATTTAAGGACTTTCCATTAGAAAAAAATGGTCTGCAAAGTCCATCAAATTCCTCCATCAGTCATGGTGCAACTGCGAGTAATTAAGGTAAAGGGACAAAGAGGGAAAATTTTACAGGAATCGCAAACTGTCAAAAGTAAGAAAAACGTTGCAAAACTTAGGTAACCCGTAAGTGACTTAGGTAACGTTTAATCTAAAGGCTTTTATTGCTTGCGCTTAGGCATGCTGCCATGATGTAGATCTAGTTCAGATCTATCTATAATCTAGAGGTCTCGATCTTTCTCTTTCAGATTGTGTTATTTTGTAAAATAAGATTGATCTAAAGGTAAGCTCTATCTAGAATCTAGATCTATGCCAATGTAAGGCTTAAGTAATTTTCAAAGTTTAGGTCTAAATTAGATGTGTGCGGTATGGTTTTCAACAAATGATTAAAGTGGAGGATTGTGTTGGGCGCAGTGGCTGCTGTGACGGGTGTAGCTCTTCAATCTAAGTTAGATCTAGGTCGATGTTGAGAGATTAGATAGATGAGTTAAGATTTGATTTATATCTGATCTAGATTTATACACATTTGTAGATTTCTAGACATTAGATTCATATGCAAGGATCAGTATCTGGATGAAATCTAGGTCTAGAGTCTAGATTCTGGATCCATATCTAATGTGGAGGAATTAGTTCTAGATCTAGATCTAGTGTCTGGATGAAATCTAGATCTAGATTCTAGATCCTAGAGGGAGACAGATTTTACCACCAGAATGCTTCAATGTTTATGTATGTGGTATGTTTATTATTGTTTTTTTTTTTCAATGGAAAGAGGTGGGGTGGGTGTAAGAGGTAAAAAGATGTGTAGAAAAGCAAATGTTAGATAATTTATTGTCTTTTTCCCCCCTAGATCTAGATTTTCTACATGTCAAGCTTGCACAAAAAAGTTCAGTAAAAAAATTTGATCCAGTTGGCATCCCCGAGAATATCTAAATGATACTTTCCCATCAGACTACGCGCAGACCAGGGCCGTGCTGTAACGGACAGCTCATAACAGCCAGTCATCACTTGAATTCTGGTATGCACACTCAACCTACATGGTCAGTCGATACTTGTGATTTTGGGATCAAAGGGATCGACTCTAGCGCCTGACTGTTCGTCATGTGAACATTACTGACCCCGAGCTAGATCTAGGTCAGCAGGAAGGTAGATGAGTACTGCGAGTTACATGCCTGATCAAAATCATAATTATTTTTGTTTTAAAACAAGTCTAAGTAATAGCCTAGGCAAAATGCAATGACTATTTGCATTCCTGGCCTGGCATTTTTTAGAAATTTGAGTATATGTAATGACTATTTGCATTTCTGGCCTGGCATTTTTTTTAAATTTGAGTATATAGTTGTGAATCACGTATGATACAAGATGGCCCCAGGCCGACACAGGCCAAGTTTTATGACAGGGTTGTAATACACAGGATGTAGCATGCTATAACATATGGCATGGACCGTGCTGGCTTGTGGGTCCGATGCGAGTGTGCTATTGCAAACGGAAGTAGACTGTCCTATCAAGTGATGACTGGCTGTTACGGGCTGTGCGTTAAAGCACTGCTCTGGTGTGCTTTGACTCTTAGCCTGAAACTTCTGTTTTCATTTTGATCCATTCATTATGTGGCTTTGTTTTTGCTCTGCATAACAGCTGTTTACCATGGACAGTGGCGATGAATCAAACCAGAAACGACCTCCCAAAGCCTTGTATGATAAAAAACAAGTACTAGATCTACTGTTAAAAGATAGCAGTTATGTTGATTTTTTATTCTGAGAGTTTGGGAATATACTTTTGTATATACATTCCTTCAAATAAGCACTCAATAGTCTCAAGTTTAAGGCATATCCATATTCTTTAAATTTCCTCATGGTTTATTTAGCTCAGATCTGTACCTAACTCAATCACAAGAAAAAAAAAATTCTGTCACAAATGAGTTAAAGAAAAGGTCTTCTTTTTGGTATTTTGCCTAGATTAATATGCTCGAAGACAAATTAATCTAGATTAACTGCGCAGGCTTTTTAATAAAGTAGATTTGATTACCCACCGACGTGAAATAAGCCTTGATCTAATGAACAATTTAGCTAAAATTTTTACAATTCTTGACCGACTATGTCTTTAAAAACATTCAAACTTTAGTTGCTGATTGAATGATTCTTTTTTAAAGATGAAGGGCAAATGGAAATTTGTTTATAGTTTTAACGGTCAATTCTTCATCATAGGTGTGCTTTCCATCACAAGCTCATCTTGACTGTATAGGGAGGAGCCGGGGAAAGTGAGCCTAATGCTTTATTTGTAAATAAATTGTTTATTTTCATTTCAGAAAACTTGTTTAGAATCTTATTTATGGGCCAGAATGGACTGTAGTGTGATTCCTGTATGACAATGTCTGAACATTCAAATTCGTTAATGTTTTCAGTGAAAAAAAGAATATGTTCAAATCTAAAGGTCATTTGCTCAAAGCAAAACCTTCTCAACCTGGTGATTTTAAAACCCTATAACTTTTGATCTAAATAAAATGGAACCTTCAAATAAAAAGCAAAATGCTCAGGATTATTTGCAAAATCTAAAACTGAGCTTATCTAATTTTTTTTTTTAACCTACACCCATGTGAAGGGCTTTCCTGTGCACCCAACATTTAAGCATTTCTTACATGTATAGAAGTTTCACATAATTTATAGCTGTCATTATAATGTTATTGATGATCTTTAATGGATGAATTTCCCCACTGCAAGTCCTTTCATGTAGAAAAAGAGAGAGTGTGTTGTGGAGATTGGAAAATGTGCCAAGCTGATTAGGTGTGATCGTTGGCAGCCTGCTCAAGCAGTCAAGATAAAATACAACCTATTAGGGGATCCAGCTTATGTAGTATGCCCTGAATTGGTATTTTTAGCATGCTTAATGCAATAATTTTTGTTTAAGATCTCATTGTACAGCTTTCTGTCATCTTGTTAAGGTGGAAGGTCATCACTTAAGGGAGACATTGGAAATATTGTGGAGAGAGGAGGGTGTGTGGATGGCTACAAAGGGTCTCTCTGCACGACTTGTCCAGTCCATCACCTTTTCCTTCTTTCTCATGCTTGGCTACGAGTCCATCAAACGCTGGAGTGTTCTGGACGAGTACAAGGATCGAATACGATGGTGACCTTAGTGCATTTGCCTATTTTATATTTTATCTCAATTTATGTCAGCTTTTGTATTTATTCCGCTTAATGCATTCATTGTACTCTGTTTTAAAAAATCTTAGTGTCCTAATTTTTAAATGCTTTCAGTGCCATTAATGTGGATGTTGCAAACATTTGCTAGAGTTGTTACTCTATTAATTTACTTGATCCACTCAAATATTTATTATTTATTTCTGTCAAGTGATGGAATAAGCTGCTGCAAGTTTAAACTATTCTTAAAGTTCTATTCAGGGATGGTAGATTTCGCATTTCAGTGGGATGAATTACCATGTACAGCTTAAGAAAAATTGTTGTTTGCTGTATTTGTTGATTACAATACAAGACATTAACATTTGACATTGAAAGAGCCTGTGATTGCCATCTCACATCTTTGTGGGGATTTTATTTTATGTACCTTTTTTCTGACCAGAAACGGGTAATGAGTTGTGTTATAATCAAAATATACCAGTGACTTTTGTAGAATGTGCAGCGTTTATTATGCAAGTATGGCTAACTTTCTAATTGACCATTTTTTTATTTATTCACATGGTTGGGAAACGATAAAAAAAAATATTGATGGTCATAAGGTTTATCCCACTCAGTTCAGGAAAGGTCTATAATGCTATCTGAACCATTTAGCCCCCCCTTCCCCGCTCTCTCTCTCTCTCTCTCTCTCTCTCTCTTTCTCCCTCTCTCTCTCTCTCTCTCTCTCTCTCTCTCTCTCTCTCTCTCTCTCTCTTTCTCCCTCTCTCTCTCTCTCTTTCTCTCAGTTTGAAGCAAGTATTTTTTTTCCAGTGCTTGCTCTTGAAAAACCTCTTCCTTTCTTCATTCAAACTTGATACTGTATTCTAGAGGAAGAATTTTACTGCTGAGCAAAGGTCATTGAGTCTTTATCAGTATCTGCTTAATGTTTCCAGAACTGTCATTCATTCTGATTTAATGGGAATTATTCCAATTTTTTATGGAAATTTGATCCTTTTCCGATTTTCCAAATATTAAGGAGTTATTCAGATTTTTTCCAAACTAATTTTTCACCTCTACCAATAAAATTTCAGTTGGTTTTTTATTACAAGATCAAAAGACAGCCTGCACAAAAGAGTAAATATGGACGATATACATGTAGTTATACTTATTAATATTGGTTTTTCATTAATCATTTTCAAATGCGGTATCGAAATCGATGTAAATATTTTAGTTGTACAGTCGGAATATTGATTCTGCAAAGTTCTGTATTGTTTATTTGTCTGTGTTTTACCGTAAACCATCTCTCTATCTTCATAACCAGACTTTGCCATTAATTCCAACGAAGGATTATTCTTATTTTATCTTCTAAGAGTAGAAACAGTACAGCTTTTTTTTTCATCTAGATCTTGTCAGTTATCAAGAGTATCTGAGAAATCCTAAATAGAACTAGAGTAAATCAAGATAACATGACATGAGACTCTGTAATTATAGGTCTATAAAAAGTAAAAAGCCAGATCTAGATCTAGAAATCTAGAATCTAGAGTCTAGATCTGATAAGATTTCTTGTTTGGAGTCTTTATCCGGATGCAAACTTTGCAATCTGCTTAAGCCCTACGATTTTGTCTAATGTAGATCTAATATCTAGATCTAAATCGGGTTACATCTAAATCATGCTTAACTAGTCTCGTAATTTTTGTACTTTTATTGACCTGTTTCTCAATGAAGTGATTGAACAATTGACTGGAGTACGCCGCTCTTTAGATTATTTATAAAAGAAAATAAAATATTAAAAGTTTCCAGCAAATTGTCAGTTTGCTTCCGATGAAATATCTGGTTAAGTTTTCAACAGCTGGATCTAGCAAAATTTGTAAGATTTTTTAATTTCCAAGTCAAGTGTGAGAAAGGCCAATAATCATGTAGAAAAATGATCCAGTTCTAGATCTAGAATCAGAAAAGCAGCATCAAATCTGCAATTTTTTTAACCTTTTGGCAAGGAATGCATGCTTCTTTTCATATAAAAATAAATCTTTTAAGGTAGTGTTGTACAATTCCCACAGGAGTTAGGTTGGCATCTCTGTTTGTGAATTCATCAAATGCTGCAGAATGCCAATGCCACCCGATTTATTGAGTATTGTATGGCATAAAGTACTTGATTCAAACTGAAAGAGGTATGGAGAAAATATTTTTAAGATTAGTTAGAATTTTTCACCATGGAAGAATTGCAAGCTAAGAAATCTTGTTTTTATCAGAATTCAGAGCTATACGGATGAATGAACATTCATCAAAGACACCATTATATATGTTTTGTAATGTATGCTCTACATGGCAAAATAAAGTGAGTCATTCAGATTTTTTGACAGGATCATTCAGATTTTCTTTCCTTAGAGAGTGGCAAGTCTGTGTTTCTAGTCATCGCATAGCTAAAAACTGCACTACCTTAACACCTCAGACTACCACTTGCTCCAGACTCATTTTACAAGTAAAATTATTCTTTCCCATGCTGTTTGCTTAAAAACATTGAATTAAATGCAAACTAAACTCCATTTTGCATCAGTTTCATACACATCACTATACATTGTGCCATCATTTTGCATGTTGTTTTTTTTTAAAGAACGGGTACAATACATGATGAATATCATCATCTCCTAGAAAACATCCTCATCTGTGAAGAAGGAAGGGAGAGAAACGAAGACAGGCTATTAATGTGTTTTTAATTAAAAAAAAAATTTACATACAGCTTATAGATTTTGCTTTTTTTCCCCCACAAATTGACATCACATGCAGTAAGGATGTCTAATTTGGTCCAAGACTATTGAATCACAGGGATTAACCTGAGTTTTGCCAAAGGAAAGGCTTTTGTTGATGTTTTAAGAAAATTAGCAGTGAGAATTAAGACGATTGAGAAGTGAACTCTGCTTACTCTTATTTTGCTATGCCAAAGATTTTGCTTGATTAAGATTAAGATAAAGAAACAAGTAAGGAGGAAAAAAGTCTTGATAGTTCCTCTGATTAGAGTGTTTTGTTACACTTGATCTAATTGGACTTAAAGGTTATTGGTTTTTTTGTTGTTTTTTTTTCATAAATTTTAAGTATTTGAGCAATGCAAATCACTATCCAAGACGTTCTTAAAAATTTTTTTTGTTGTAAAATCAACAAGAGTAATAATGATCAAATCAAATCAAAAGAGAAAATTTGCTAAGGATCTTATTAAAGCTGATGTCTTTGATTTTTTTCTTTTTTTTTTTTTTTTGATGTGTTTTGGCTATTAAGGCACATTCCCATAATGTAGGGCAGAATTTTTCCTTCAGTCCCACATCTTGCATAGATTTTAGCTCAAGACCTTTCAGTCTCTGCAATACCATGATAATCATTTGATTTTGACAATTCGTTTATTTTTATCTTCAAGTAAGTGTGTAACTAAGAAAACGCCTAGTTGCCATTTTAAATGCACTTGAATACAATTTAATTATTTCTATGAGTACAATTTTAATTTTTAAACGGTAAAATCAAAAAAGATATTTTTGTGATCTTTCAGAATTCCTCATAACATGCAGTTTCAGAGCTACTGTGTGCATCAGGATGGAACTGCTCACTGCTCTGTCTAATATTAAGGATTATGTCTAGAGCTCTGTTTCCTCTCTGTAAATAGTATGTAAAGCGCTGTACATCTCAGATTCTACGAACTAGTTCGGTAATTTTTTAAAGTTCGTTGAATGCAAGGTTCATTGGAGCCATGTCATAAGGCACGACAAGGGAAGTAACCAACCAAAATCAAATCACCACATAATTATCTGCCTTGTTTATCAACTAGCCAGGTGTCTATACAGCCACTCTTTACTCTTCCACCAATTGTACAAGTTACCGTTGCTTTGGCTCTGTATCATGTTCTCTCTATGCATTGGCTGCGATCCCTTGACCCCTTTGCCTTCCCATTCCATGGTATTCTTCCTTCACATTAATACTTTGCTCTACTCTACCCTTTTATATTACACGGCATAATTTGGTTGAATTTCAACTGTAATTTTAAGAAGAAAAGCATTCTGCCACAGTAGGTTTGCCAACATGTAGTTTGTGGTTCATTGAATCCGAAGATGAGTCGGAGCTTAGTTGGTATTATGCAAGATATTTTAAGTGAGTCAAAGAAAGAAAAAAAAACAGGAATTTTTCTCAGTTCATTGAATACAAGGTGTTGTTTGAATCTGAGTTCGTTGGATTCGAGGCGTACTGTAGTATCCAGTTGGTTAAACACAATGTGAGGGACCTGTTAAGTCTGTGCCAAGGAGATCCATGTTGTCTAAAGTAGCTGAATTGTACATAAACTTGTGCTTTTATCCAGCTAGAACTGTATGTAATGATCTACCTCTGCTCTTGAGGAGTACTAGAAGTCTAGACTGTGTGGCGTTGAAGGTTGATGTAAGCTTTTTTTAACTTCTTTTATACTCATATCAATGCATTTTATATTAAGTGAGATTACGAAATAAAAAAGGTCCATATGTTTAGATTTTGAAAATCAGAAAGCTCCATTCTTAATATAAGCTGAATATATATTTTGACTGCTTTGAAAGGAATAAAATTACCTAAGTATTGAGAGCTCACTTAGCTGAATTCATAGAATTCATAGCCTGAGTTCAAATATCTAACAAAGCAGCAGCAAAAAAGAATTGTAGTGAGGCTCCTAGGCTGTGTTAGGAGCACCAAAACATAGTCATAAAGGGTGAAGTTGTTCTCCAAGCACTCTTTGCTTAATCTGAGTTAATTATACGATATATTTTTATATACATTTAAATTTTGCAATACATCTGAAATTTCAAAACATATATACCTTTAAATTCAATGAGGATTTATGGTTTTAGCCAGCTTTTATTTCATAATGAATTTTATTTCCTATGGTAGATGTAACTTCTTGAATTACTGAATATGTTACACTTCCTTTATTTTTTTATGAAAACTGTTGTTTTAGTTTTTTGCTTATTATTGAGATTAGATCTATGCACATCTTTATCATATATTGCATTTGGTTTTAGAGCATCAAATGTTTCAAGAAATGGCATCAGAAATCTATAAACTGTATTTTTTAAAAGTTAAAAGCCACAAACTGAACTGGCTACCATCAGGGAAATTCCTGCGGACATTCTCAGAGTTGTATGAGCTGTTGTTAGCTTGGTCTGTTTCTTAGAGATCTCAATACATAGCTGGATTCCCTTTCTGTTGTTCCACGTAGCTGATCCAACCTTCATCTTTCATACCTAAATAATCTTTAAAAACTTGGCCAATATTCAGTATATACGGCCAATCTTCAGTATATACATTCACTTTTGTTTGTCAACATCATAGAGGAGGAAGCAAGAATTCATATCCTTGCTGTTGCATACTGGTATTTGTTCTTTCATTCATATAGGCCAATTTATTCTTTACAAAAAGTTCATGTCATTGTACCCTTTCGATCCCTGAAACCATGAAGCTTGGGGTGAAAATGGCATTGCTCCATAGATAGTTGGGAAGAAAAAAAAAAGAATTGGTGCAAATATGTCGCCTCAGAAACTCGTATTATTAATCAGAGTCCTTATTGTTTACTGAGTTTTAAGATACTTGGGTTATAATTTTTTTTTTTTAGTCATAGAACAAGATATAAAGATTTCATTGCTTATAAGATTGTATTGGAGTATAATAATCTAATTAGAGATTAAAATGAATTTAACTGATCAATTTTCAATTTTTAAGCAAATATCTCTGAAAATATTGGGGAAGAACATGAATTATTATTTTGCTTTCATTCCATCATGTATCTTTGTGGAATACTTGGAAGTATTTCATTTCAAGAAAAAGGAGACTGAATGTATCCATTCTAAATTAGATGAAATTGGCACAGTAGTAGGTTTATATATATATATATATATATATATATATATATATATCACATTATCTGCAATCATGAAACTTTTTAGTTAATATATTGAATTTTTGTAATGACATAAACAGTTAAATTAGAAACATATGTTTATGAATTGAAGGATGGTACATGTATATGTGGGCAAAAACAAGAATGGAAAATATTTTCTTGTTTTAAATTAACTTCTTTCAACCGCAACCCTTGCGTATTTTAGGTTTAGATCTATATAACTTCTATAACAACCGCAATGTTTCTTAACTATTTTGTGGTCAATATTTCGGATGGCATTTTTATTATTACAGAACTCTGGTTTTTGTTGTTGTTTTTTAATAATTTAGAACATGTTGCACAACAAAAAGTAAATCCTATGAAATCTGTGCGATTAGATTGATATCTAGATATAGTTCTAGATTAGATGTAACGCTTATGGTCTCTAATGGATATATCTGTAGTTTGTTTGATTGTTTTGAGGCAGACAGATCTGAAGAAGAATTTTCTGATTATAATCCATAGTTTTTATGTTTGCTATATTTTATATGGCTGCAAAAAATATTTCAAAATATTAAACTTGTACTTGCAACTAAAGTGTCCAAAGTTTTAGAGTGATTGCTTGATAACTTTTTTTTTTCATGTAATTTTAAAAAAGCCCCAAAAAACTCAGTATGGAGGAAATAGAGCAAAGAGGCTGAGTCGCAAATTTCTCAGCTGGACATGAGATGAACTCATGAATTTTAAGTGGGTTAGGGAAAAAATGTAAATTTATATTAGAAACAACTAGAAAGCTTGAAATAGACGATTAACTGTACCTAAGGCTTTGAATTTATCAGGAAATGCAAATTTTCCTATTTCACTCCTGAAGTTTCTCTACTGTGAATTGACTGACATATGTTTTGAGAAGTAGAGGTCGTAGATGATTGAGATTCCACCAAATGATGTGGGACACTTTGAAACCAAATTGTGAGCAGTCACAGTCTGCTTAATATACCTCTGTATTATTAAAGTACTAACTTGATCCAAGTACCATGCTGCTAGTTGTAGTAGCTGGTCAGAAATGAGTTGAGCTGAACTGGCCCAATAACTTGTCAAAATAAATAATAAAATAATAATATTCTTGACCTCTGTCAATTCATTTCTATTCCTCAAATAAATACACTGTAATATATTTCAAAAGGTGTTTTGCCTAATTGAAATTTCAATATTCCAGCATCAAAATAATCTTATCTTGTATAATATTCACCCAGGAAAAGTTAATCCAAGAGCAATTTTGTAGAATTATAATTTATATTTTTTTTTACCATATTCTGGTTAACTGAAACATGATTTGTGTGTACATGTGTTGGTGTGATCTGACTTGCTGTTGTTTCAAACTCCTTGAAAAGTTTCAAAACTTACAAGCTCTGGGTTGTGTCAAGTCCGGAGGGAGCACAATTTTAACTCCTGTAATTTTTACAACAAAAAACGTCTGGGGAATTTTTGTGTACTCTTTTCTTTTAATCACTGCACAAGTTTTATTTAAGATGGTGCTAACCAAATTTGTATACATAAAATAAAAAAGATGATGTACATATTGCAATTTGAATTAAATATCTGTCCAAAAAAATTTTTTTTAAATATTTTTTTTCTTCACACTTACACTACATGGCATCGCCTGAGTTGAATAAAAAAAAATGTGTGAGGAAAAACTGAATCCTTTCGTTGCATTTTTCTGTCACTGGAGAGTAAGTGTGGATAACAGAGAGTGCAGTCAGAATCAGGCCGAAACACAGGTATTTTCAAATGATCTTTTTGGTTTGGCTTGACTGATTTTGTATTCTGTAGTCATAGACCTAGATCTAAATCCATTTTCAGAATAAAAATCATTAAGTAGCACAAAGCAACGAAATGCTCTCAGTAGATCTATAAAAGATGGCTCTACTGTATGAGACCATTCCTAGTGCTTTAATTCGTAAAAGCAAAAAAAAATAAAAAAATACCAAGTTCATTTTCGCGAAGGTACAAATTTTGTCGTTAGGGAGTCACTCGTGTTTCAAAGGGAATAAACTCATCATTTTTTCACTAATGTATGAAAGCTTGGTTACTGTAGGTTCTTTTTTATTTTATTATATGACTATGAGACAGGGAAGGACAACAAAAAAGTACTGAGATTCTGGATGTTTCATTCCTGCAAGAAAAAAACAAAATTGTCTTATTCTTATTATTTTTAGAGAGAAGCGTTAATTGTGATATGACTGAGGTTATGTTGAAATCCAACTTAATTTTATAGATTTGATAAGTTACTTTTAGGAATCATACGAGAATGAAAATTAGACCTAAAATATCTCCGTTCCATTTCCTATGGGGAATGTTTTCTCTGTGTATCTCTATGTCAGTTTTTAATCTAAGTCACCAGTTCTCCAACACTCAAAAAGCTTTAAATCCGTAAAAAAAAGGCTGTTTTCAAGACAACTCCAGGATTCTATATAAATAGGTTCACTTTGAAAGATCCACCATTACCTACTGTAGGAAATAAGTCAGTGACAGTTTTTTTTCTCATTACTACGCTGTGTACAGGTAAAATTGTGTATTAGCTAAAGTAAATGTGGTATAGTTCAATTGTTACAAATTTTACTTGCATCCCTATTCTTTTAGGTCTCATTTCCTCTGCATCAGCCCGTTATTTGACTGCTTTTCTTGTTATATTTATTATAAGTCAATCAATTAAAGTCATGCCCCATATATAATGGAGGCTAGCTTCTTTATGTTCTGTAAAAATATAGGGACCTGGCCGTTCCAGGTAACATACTTTCTACCTTAATCAAGTCTGTTTGACGATTGCTCTGCCTGCTAACATTTGCCCTATGGTGAGTGTGTCTGGCCTTGTCTTGGCAAGGCGATATGTGCGTTGCTAAAGTGCTGGTTCGATCCACATCCATAGTATTTTACCGTTTCTTGTGCACCATGTGATCTATCAGTTTCGAGCTAGGTCTCTGAGTGCTGCATCTATTCATCCTTATATTCTTAGGTCTATATTCCACTGTCCCAGATGCATAATTTGTTTAAGTAGTGATTGTAGTTGTTGAAGCAGGAGCGATAGTAGTAGTAGTAGTAGTAGTAGTAGTAGTAGTAGTAGTAGTAGTAGTAGTAGCAGCAGCAGCAGCAGCAGCAGCAGCAGCAGTAGTAGTAGTAGTAGCAGCAGCAGCAGCAGCAGCTAGTAGTTGTAATCGTGGTAGTAGTAGTAGTAGTAGTAGTAGTAGTAGTAGTAGTAGTAGTAGTAGTAGTAGTAGTAGTAGTAGTAGTAAAAGTAGCAACAGCAGCAGCAGCAGCAGCAGTAGTAGTAGTAGTAGTAGTAGTAGTAGTAGTAGTAGTAGTAGTAGTAGTAGTAGTAGTAGTAGAAGTAGCAACAGCAGCAGCAGCAGCAGTAGTAGTAGTAGTAGTAGTAGTAGTAGTAGTAGTAGTAGTAGTAGTAGTAGTAGTAGTAGTAGTAGTAGAAGTAGTAGTAGTAGTAGTAATAGTAAAACGAATAATGCTTATACCTTCACTATAACAGTTAACTTATATTTCCTCTCCAAAACTGCTCAACGTACAGTTGTGAAGTTAACTGCATCTTGATCTGTCAACATCAGTGTCCAATGAGGCCAATGGAAATTGAGGAAAACCATGGATTTAGGCGAAAAAATGCTTTCAAAATTTTATTAGTTGTTTTGCTGGAATTTGGTTCGCATATATTGCGTTGATGAAATGAGGAACATTTAAACACATATTCTAGATGTCTTCACATTTTGAAAACGGATAATGTTTTGAAACAACTCATTCATTTTTTCTATAAGCATAGACACATACAAGAGATAATCTTTCCTGCAAGAATGGATTTAAAAAGTGAAATTTCAAATGAAAATGACCTTTGCTCTCAGCTTAGAGAAAACGCGTACTGTGAGGAGGGTAAAGACGTCAAAACTCCCAAATCCAAGTGGAACCAGAGTAGCATTTAGCTCGAAAATATTTCCAGTTTGAACGTTTTCAAATCAAGCCATCCCCCTTCACGCCTCCACGGGAGGAATTCTCTGGGAATCTTGGTGACATTTCTGACTCGGCAACAACCTAGAATTTCCCAGGTAGCCGACGGTATTAAGGTCGAAGGTGAACTGAATGACCAACAAGCTTCTCTAACAGTGGAGCTAGTCAAGTCCAGTGACTGCCTTCCAGACTGTTCCTGTTAGCTTCGGAGTGAAGATGCCAATGGAAAGAATCGATGAGCCTTAGTCGGGTTATTCAAGGTAAAAAACGGAGTCAGCTGGACAGTCCTAATTTATTGTCTGCAGTTTCGCTTCAAATTCTAGACTTGGTGCACGAAATGGACACCTGACGTCACAATCTACCAAAAACCTTGAGAGCAAAGTGGATGACCTTGATAACAGTGTCAATGCTCTTGTAAGTAAATCAACAGAAATAGAATCTCACATAGGGGGTTTAGACACCGGTTTCAACTAGGGGATAGAATTTTTAAAAGAATATTTTTCTCTCTCCAGAATCGTATAGAGCATAAATTGGAGGATGGAGTTGAAGACAAGCTAAGTCAGATCCACATGGAGATAATCAAGTACACTAATAAAGCAGAATCATACAGCGAAGATATGAGTAAATAATTGAACGGAAATTCCATTTCTCTTAGTAAATATTTCAAACGAGACCAGATGGAAGTTCTGTCAACCTTTGATTCTTTGACACAGCACTTTCTTGACAACCAGAACAATGTAACAGATGCTCCTCTGACAACAGCAAGGAATATCAAACAGAATCAGGAAGTGCTGCAGAAAGAACTTCTAGAAAACCTGGCAGAGGCTATTAATGGAATCTTCAAAAGCAGTGAAAACACCAGCAAAGTTCTGACTTACTTCTTTGCCAGTTTGGAGGGAAATATACAGTAGTGATGGGGTCTACCCGAATTTTTAATACCCGTGGAGTATCGGGATCCGAGGTGAAGGGTCCCGCGGGCACGGCATGTCCCGATCCGTGGCAGGCACGGCACACCCCGATCCGAGAGCCTAAAATTAAATCTAGGGTCTCGGCACTGAATGCAGGCGACGGCTCTCGAGTCATCGAGTCGCAGCTGAAACGGCACACCCCTAACACTTTCCAGCACCTTTGTAAACGCACACACACACACAAAAATACCCACATGCGCGTGTCCATAGCCTACAGTATCACCACACATCCTTTGGCTTAGTGTCGGTCATATCTAAAAATATAGATTAGACCTCGGCTGCGTTGTGTAAAAAATAATTCCTTAGGAAAAAAAAAACTGGCCAGTGGCTACATGAGCGGGATTGGGCGCGTTAACGCGGAGCGCCAGCGCGAGGCGCCAAGTAGTCAGTCAAGATTTTTTTTTATTCGTTGTCGTTTTGTTTTATTCTGTTTTGTCATGTTCTTGTTTTTTCGTTCCTTTTTGCTTCTCATTGACATATAGGCATGCATTATCATTCAATTAAAATTAAAAGGACAGAGGACTAAGATGATAAGCCATGATTGCTTGATTTATGACAAGCTTCTGCTCTTTAATAAACACTTATTTATAGTTTGACTTTCACATTAAACGTAACATGACACAAAAACTAGAGATTATACCCCCCCCCCCCCCAAAAAAAAAAAAAAAAGAAAAAAAAAAAAATCCAAATATGAATCTGTTATTTTTTTTTTGTCTATTTTTTCTTAAATGACAATAATAAAAAGTTATAAGCTGAGCGTGCTGTTGCAACTGAAATTTATTAGGCCTAATAACAAAAAAAGATCAGCAGCAATCAGATTTAGCTCATTTAACAAAATGCAACAAAAGGAAAATGATTTTTTAGTAAGCAGAACTAAATTTCATTGAAAAGTATAAACTCGTTATTTTAAAGCGCAATAAGTCATGAGAACAGCATGCAGTGTAATAACATGAACTGATGAAGACAAAGCAAAAAAAGGAGAGGATGATTCTAATCAGAGCAGAGAAGAATGAAGAGACCGGTGTAATGTATATTGTATAGTGTGCATTGATTAACACTATAGGCCTAAAACAAATCTCTCAAAGATTGCGGTCTTTTACTGTGAGGAGTGTCTGTTTTCTTTAGAGATCTTTTTTGTTATCATTCCCCGCCCCTAAATTTCCCTTGCGCAGCGCTGACACCCCCCCCACACACACACACACAAACACACAAATACACACAGAGATCGTGCCGACTGCTGACTGTACTGGTGTATGGCGGTAAAGCCGGAAAGTTCTCTCACAAACAAAAATTTTTCGCCTACTTGTCTGCACAGAATCAGTTCAAAATCGACGGTACGCATGTGACAATGAGAAGCTAGCACGGATTCCACGGCACGACACGGCACAGTACCGCGTACCGTGCATCTACTCGATGTGCCGTGGGTGTCGCTGCGTACCGCGGGTAGGGTACCGATCCGTGCCGATAGCCCCAGCACAGGATAATTTTCAACAATTCGCGTCCGACTTGAACCAGAGCGCCATAGAGATCCAAACAGCGGCCCACAGCTTGCTACTCCAAACTAACCTGACAACAGCCGATGTTCTTCAGGATGTTTTATCTCCAAAAGGTTGTAACAAAGGGATCATCCCCCTTCTTACACAAGCGACTTATCCAATTTTACTGATCCAACCTAGCGAAGGGAGCATCTTAGATGTCCCCTACCTCAGTGACTCAGTGACAGACGGCGGAGGTTGGATAATCATCCAATGCCGATCTAACGGCAAGGAAGACTGCGCTCGAGGATGGGACGACTACAAGAATGGCTTCGGTGGAGCTTGGTGGCATGGTTATTGTTCGAACTCAAACCTGAATGGTAAATGGCAGTCGGGCTCCTATAAATGGCTATATTGGGAGGCTATTTCAGGTTCGAATTATGTTTCTTTTTCAGAGATGAAAATTAGAATAGTGGCGGGTTCTCAAACGCGTATTATTGCCCAAAGCTATATGAGCATTATCATTATTAACTCTCCTTCTCAGTATGTTGTCATCGAAAAAAGACAGACGTTAACGAGAATCATAGACGCGGTGGAAAGTTCATGCGAAAATTGAAGCGAAAACTTTTCCGTATTGTCACTGGAGTCATTGAGCAATGGGGAGAAAAAGTGTGATGTCATTGCTGATTCTAAGTACTTTGAATAGTGACGTCAGCCAGGTTTTGTCACGTCTCTTCCTCGGAAACTTTAAATAAAGCACGCCGGTAATATGTTTAACTTACACCAAAATGCGCTCATTGATAGCTAAAAACTTCGAAATTCATTTGTCTTTTCGATACACTTGGGGACTAGGCATACTAATTTTATGACTATTTCGAAAACCTAGCTTTATATTGTTAATGTTTACTGAACTCAAAATATGCATCTCCTATCATATCCACAAAACCAGATTTAATTTAGAATTCAGTAAAGACGAGCGGCACAATTTTTCTATGGTAGATTAATTTAACTTTGACAAAGATAAAAAATCATGCTGTTTCAATCTTGATACTGGAATTAAATTATAGAAGAAACTTCCTCTAGAATAATATGCCTTAACCACAGCTGTTATCTTTTTTTGTCTCTCATGTATTTAACAAATCTTCAAATCTTGATTACCATGAAACACAAAGCACTCATTCACAGCTTGTAAGATATTGTAGCCGACTTTAAACATACACGTATTTTGTCTCAATGTCTGTAAAGACCTGCATCATTAGTTTCATTAAACTATAAAATTTCTTAATGATTTACTTCTCAAAATATGCTTGTAATACTGCAAAACATGCGAAAATGCCTAATTTAGGCTTGTACAATAATTGAGAATTTCTTATTCCATATTATAAATCTAATGCCGGAAAGGTTCTCTACACGTATCAATCTTAATTTATCTGTCTTTCTGCGTATTCAAGTGTTTCTTTCTTTCATGCCGAGGAGTTATAACGGTTAGATTTCTTTGAAGTCTTCAATTTTTACTATTATCTTTTTTCTCTTTATCATGCACTTATATCTATTTCTCTCTCTCTCTCTCTCTCTCTCTCTCTCTCTCTCTCTCTCTGTAACTGTCCCTGTGTCTGTCTTTCTCTCTGCCTCTCTATGTCTGTCTATCTGTCTGCCTGTCTGTCTGTCTGTCTGTCTGACTGTCTCTATCATCCTCAACGGGTTGGAAAGGACTATATTGATCATGATATATGTTTCCAGAATTTAGCTCTGTTTCTTTTTCAGACAAGAAAATAAGGCTTGCTTCGATTTCTCAAAATTGCTAAACAAACAGTAATCACACTCAACTTATACAATATTAAACATTAGCTTTTTTTCTTCTTTGTGTAAAAAGAAAATTGTTTGGATGCATTTACATTATTAATCCAAATAAACCATAATCACTATTTTTATATCTGTTTATTGTTCCTGGTAAGATTTTACGAAAAGTATATTTATGTGCTCTAAATTCTACTAACGTGTTATCTGTAAATTTGTAGTCGTCCCTATAAATATTAGAGTTTCATTGTTTATACAACTAGACAGCTTGTTTCTTCTCCTAAACTCTTTACTTTCTGTCGTTTTCCATTTACATTACATCTTATTCTTTTTGTCTCAACAAGTTCGCAATTTTTTGTCAGGTTTTCTCTCTCTCTCTCTCTCTCTCTCTCTCTCTCTCTCTCTCTCTCTCTCTCTTTCTTTCTCTCTCTCTCTCGTCGATCCATTATCTTCTTGTTTTCCCTTCTTGCCCTTTCCTTTTCACTGAATGCTCAGTTCAATTTATATCTCGCCTTTCTTTCTTTCCGTTTGCATGCCTATCTTTCCATTTTTTCTCTTAACTGCATTAAATCTTTTTCTTCCAATCAATCTATCTTTCTATCGATTTTTATATCTCTCTAATCATATCTATCTTTCTCCCAATAACTCTCGTTTCGATGTCATCGCTCTATCCTTCCTTCGTTTTATGGATTTGTTTCTCGTTGGATAGACTGTGGATACGGGTGTTCACGGAATCGAGTCATGCTGTTTGTTCCTGAGGCATCAGTTTAGTAAATGTAGGTAAAAACTGACCAGGGAGCTGGAGAACAGAGAGTCCTCAAAGAAGAAACTCCTCTTTATAATGTTTCGGCCCTTAACCTGTCACTCTAAAGGGGCCGGGCCATACCAAGGGCATGACTCCCATGTGCCTCCATTCTATCTTATTTGTAAAGAAATACGCTTAAAAATAAAATGATTTCTCTTTTTTAAACTGGCAATTGAAGCTTTAAATGACTTTTAAAGTAAATCCAAAAAATCAAAAGCACTTGTACTGACAAATCTAGAGCTCAGGCTAGGCAAACTCCTATACACATCTACGAGTTCAAGGAGAAATTTTTTTTTAATGGCACCATGAAGATCCGTTCTCTCCCGCTGTAAATCAAGAAGATTTTTTCCTCCGTTCGTGGGAAATCGTGACTTCCATCTTCGTAACATTTTGAATTTCGTCTGGGTGGGTTTTTCTGAGGCATTGCTTGTACTGCATTTAATGAGCGTTTTAGTTTTTTTGGAAGACTCTACAGATGTGGCTGTGTTTTAAGAGCCATCACTTGGCAATCTGTCGGCAAGCTTGTTTCCCTTGAGGCCACAAAGAGCTGGTAATTTGCTTGCCCAAAAAAGCCATTGTGTTAAGGATATTTTCTATCCGATCATCTCTAGTTCTAGACCAAATTTATGGACTGGATGGAGGTCATCTCGAACTCCAAACAAAATGACAAGAATCTGATCAACAGGATGGTTCTCCAAAAGCACATAGGTTGTTCAGGACTAGCCAGAAGCTGAGCACGGAAGTTGCCTACAGTTACCACAAGTTAACAGTATTTCTTGGGTTATCTTAACACTGAGCCTTGATGCCGGTTTGTGTCTTTAGCGGCCCATACACGCACAGACTTTTTCGTCAAAGGTATTGATCTCAATATTATACACAGTTTGAAGTTTGCCCTACTCGCTCAATACATATTATGCAATAATCAGTTTGTGTGTGGACCTCGTAATGGACATTGGCTCTCGCAACATCATTCGCTCTTGCGCTAGCGTTCAAGCGCAGAAGAAACACAAAATGATTCGTATACTTTTTCTATCCCGGCTCCAGACTATTGTGAGTCGTTGACTTCCTTTATTTCTTTTCGAAAGTTTGTCCTTAATGCATTTATCTTCTTCTTCAGTTCTTCTTTCGTGCCTTCCCTGCGCTATTTGTTTAGAGTCTCTTTCTTCTGTCTGCCACTGTTTTTCTTGCTTTCAATTTTCTAGAGCTCAGGCTAGGCAAACTCCTATACACATCTACGAGTTCAAGGAAAATTTTTTTTTTTAATGGCACCATGAAGATCCGTTTTCTCCCGCTGTAAATCAAGAAGTAAAATTGGCGCAAAATATTGATGTTTACCCATACACGCTCAATATATTGGCGATTTGCGCCAAAAATATCAACTGAAACAAATCTGTCAATATATTGGCGTCAATACCTTTAGACTATCAACATCGCCCCTACACGATCCAAAAAGTGTTAACTATTTTATTGTCAATACTATTGATGAACAAGTAAAAGTGTCTCGGGGGCGCTTAAGCTGAATTTACTGTATCGACTTGACATTAAGTTTCATGTTACGGATTTTTTTCTGTAAGTACTCTTTACTTTTCGACTTAAAAATAGGGTTGCTTCTCACCCGCGAGATCACTGTTCGTATTATCCGGTTTTAGTAGAGAGTAGAGACGTCCAGGCTGGGTGAGACGCGCTTTCTGACGTGTTCTTTTTATAGACATTCTTTATAACGGCATTTGCTGGTTTCAGACAACTCGACCTTTTGATGGTGTACATGTCAAGTTAGTTCATTTCAGGTTGCGTTAAATATAAATTTTTAGTCTCTTGTAGTTTTTGGCCTGAAGTATAATCTTTTCCTCTTTTGCAGGGATTTTAGTTGCTTAGGGGACGTTGATGGCTACAGGATTGTGGTGGCTTCTACCAGACTCATTGAACATTCTCGGTAGCCTTTGGAATGTCAGATTGGGCGCATTTTGGCTTTTCATCTGTTTCACTAGATGGTAACTGTTTTCGCTAATATATGCTGATTCATTTTCGAGATTGGTTGAGACTTTCATTTAATAAAGCACCGTGTATCGATCTAACATCTTCAAACTTTCACATTGATAACACTCGTAGATACCTATGATGTTCTTGTTTGAAAGTCACTACGTTTCACACAAAGTTTTTGAGCCAGTGACTGTTCTTCTGTCCAGCAAGCTCTTGGGCCGTACTGTAAGAGAGGCAAAAAATGTTGCGTTGATGGCAGACTTATAAAAGAGAACGAAGAATCACGGTGAGAAAATTAAAGAGTGAAATGACCTAAGAGAGTATGGTGTAAACAAAAAACTGGAGAGAAACTTGGTAAGGAGAAGGAGGGAAAAAAGATATAGGAGAAGAATGAGATGTACGGATAAGTTGAGTGTGTATGTGTGTGTGAGATAAAAATTGAAAGAAATAAAGAAAATAAGAAAGAGACAGCGGAAGAAATAGAGTTAACGAGAGAAAAAAATAGAGAGAATGAGAGAAGCAAAGACAGAAAAAGAGAGAATGAGAGGGACAGAAAAATTAAAGATAATGAAAGTGAAAGAAATAGAGATAAGGTCAGAGAGATAGAAGAAGTAAGAAACAGAGAAAATGAGAGAGAGGGAGGGACAGCAAACATTTGCATCTACTAAACAGTCACTGTTTTCATTCTACCGTTACACACAGAAAAAGAGGTCCGAAAATATCTTGTACACAAAGTAAACTTACTTACGTCTTTATTTCCATTTTCATCATACAAATTCATTTATAATAGGCAATGATAAAAATATCAATGATGTAAATTTAATTTTCCATGAACCTGACTACTGTTTTCAAATTATGAATATCCATTAGTACCATAGCCTTGCTTGAAGTCTACTAAACTCGTTTAGGACAAATATCAGAATCTGATGGTAAAAACGCTGTTGAGAAAAAAATAAAAGTGCTTGATTTACAGATGAATAGAGGAAGATTGGCAGAAGTTTATAATACAGGATTAACACAAGACTAATCATATTAAGAGAATATATAGTCATAGTGACAAAGAAATATCTTTACTTATATAGAATGGTGACGACAAGTTTGTTCCTTGTTTTGTTAGAGCTATCACAACATGATAGAACCATCACAACGAGCACCTTCACTAACTTAATCATTATTAGCGCCAGGGAAGAAATTAAAACAACAAAAAGTTTTAAATCAAACTCATTTCATTGGATAAGCCAAACCAGTGGCCAATAACAGACGCATATAATTAAAAATATAAAGTGCTTAACAGATAGAGAGATGTGTGAAAAAGTGTAATAACAAAAAACTTTTAAAAAGAAAGGAAAAGTTCAGACAAAAAAGAATGTAAATATGTAAATATTAGATATGATGTAGTGGTGTTTTTTCCTATTGTGGTAGAGATTAATGCGTAAGAAACACGGCTGGTATCGACATCTATACTATAAACAAAAACTTAAAATCCTTGAGAAGTCATTTTGCGTTGGCATACCCGGGCCTATATAGTTACGAATGCTACTTTTAGAAAACTGAAAAAAATAATAAACGCGTTTATATGATATGACGGATGAAAAATTTAATAGTCTAATCAATAATCTACTTGACAGAACAGAGTGTTTAAAAAAATTATGTTTACTTAATGAACCAATCAGAGAACGTTTAATGCAGATGATTTTGTTTCTTTCAGTGGCTTCCTTTGAATGTCTTCCAACGTTTCCGGCAGTTCTCTGCCCCTTGTCTCAGGCAGTAACAGTATAAGTAGGGCTCCTGCTATTGCGCATGTCCCCAGAACAAGCTGGGGCAGAACCGACACCATTTTGCCGCTCACGAAGAACCTCTGGGTTGATGCAAATGAAAGTAACGCAGCAATGAAATAAAATACAGTATTCTGTAACTTAACTTGAACTTGTCTATTGAACGTGCCAGAATTATCCGTAGAACCCTTTATAGAGACGCCTACCAAGGACTACCTTGTTTGTTAGTATCCGACTATATCACCACTTCGACTCAAACTGTAAGCGAACCTGAAATCTCCTCATTGCTGAAGGAACAATCTACCGTCTTAGTTATATCATGCCCCTTACATTTTATGTTTATCAATATTCTTATACATATATTCTTTTCTAGCGACAAATCCTTCCGGATCCGAAGCATTGCATTTCTTATAGCTTTGATTCATCATAAGTTAAATCATACGATGCATTCATTTATAATTCAATATAATTAGTAGTATGAAAGAAGTCTTTTGAGAAATAGTTCTCTTTTATTTGAAAAGCTAAGGTATATTATGACAATGGGTTAAAAAATCATCATTTTAAAGGAATTTTGGAACGAATAAAATAGTCTATACATTTGATACCAATTCCCACAATGATTTCAACCAACACAGTCATTAACTCAGCGATAATGCTGATATGGTTTAGTAAGAACGTGCATTATTTATGTACGAATATTAGCACAAATAATTGAATTTATTTGCAGTACCTCTGATATTCTTAAAAAGAAATAGATTGAAAACGATTAAATGTGTATTGAGGCTTATGCGTAAGACTAAAATTCTTTGCTACCTCAAAAATACACCCGGTTTTATTCGCACTATACAAGACCTCTAATGCCCTTAAGACCAAATAGATTGAAAACGATTAAATGTGTGTTGAGGTTTGCGTATAAAGCTTAAGTTGTTTACCATATCTGCGATGTAAGGCGAGACGAGGCTTCCAACGCGAGCCACCATGGAGCAGGAAGCGAGGCCCGTGCCGCGGTGGGTGATGGGAAACAGCTCAGCAGAATACGTGTACAACAGATCGAAGCCAGTCATGATTGCTGTCTTACCCAGTAGGGATAAAGCCATTACACACCAATCTGAACAGTGTGCCGAAGAAAGTAGATTTTGTGTTCTTTGTAATTTTTAGGACGAAAAAAAAAAACCCGTGTTACTTACTAAACATGATCATGTCGAAATAAACGAGAGACTTTGTTCCAAAATATGTTTTAGGGTTGTGATTTGAAATGTTGCATAAAAAGATGAAATAATCTAATGTAAGCAGGTAAAAATTTACTTTCGTGACAAAGCTAAATTTATCATGTCATACTAATGATGATTTTTTTCTGAAGACAATACAATGTTCAAAGGCCGTGTATACTATAATATGATGTAATACATTAAAATGGTTCCATCATGACCACTTTTTATACAAAGATGATCAATCCTTTGACTATCACCGATTGTTTCGACTTTAAAGTACCACAGTAGAATCTGAATAAAGTCAACACCTCAGCAGCGAAAAAAAAATAGTTGACTTTAACCATCGCAAAAATATAAAGAAATATAATATGGCGTTGCCAAGAAGAGTTGAATAAGACTAGAGTTTCCCTGAAAGATATTGACCTAAAGTGGATTCCACTATGCAGTTCTTTGCGAAGAAATCATCCAATTTGCCAATACTAGTCATAAAGTCTAGCTAGCTTCAGAGCAGGCACCAGGGCAGAGCTACTCTTGGTGCTGTGAGTGACAGCCAGCAGCTTAACAACCCTAGAGTTGAATCTTTATGCTGTTTCTAGCAGCTTAACAACCCAAAAGTTGAACCTTTTTGGTGTTTACAGCAGCTTAACAACCCTAGAGTTGAATCTTTCTGGTGTCTCCAGCAGCTTGGAGACTCGAGAGTTGAACATTTTTAGTGTCCTAGAACATGTATTTTTATTTTTTCAAAGAACCAGAAGTCTTGCTTTTGTGGTGAATATTGTTTTATTTGGTGCGGCTGTTTTGTCAATGTTGACGGTTAATAGCCATTACTGGTGGGAAATAGTATTCCCTGGAACCAAGAGCAGAAATAAGAGGCAAACAAACTTATTTCCCCGACTGTTCCTACAAGGCGCATGTAGGACACGTAAAAACTCATGCCGCATGCATGCATAGAACTCAAACTTTCTTCAACAGAAATAATATAAAAAAATAACAATAATAAATTTAAAAGGCCTTCATTTCATTTGAAAAAAGATCACACAACAGGACAAAAAAGAAAAATAGAAAATTGATCCTTACTTACTAGCTTCATTTCAGGATGACAGTTAAGTTGATAAATATTATTTTCGCAAGATTCCAACGTACTGCAGCAGAAATAAAAGAGCTTCCCACTTCCTAGAATTCAAGGGCTGATAACAAGACCAAGGAAAAAAATCTATGTTCTTGTAACTTACTCGGTGCGTTCAGCAGGATGGGTAAGAAGGTCAAGACACATGCGCAAGATCATAGTGTACTGCAGCCGAAATAAAAGTACTTCCGGCTAAGTTTGTTTACAATGAAACTGTTGAACAGGGACGCTGCAGCATACAACAGGCCACCGATGGCGAAGTTGATGAAAATGTTAACTCCCATATTGGAAATATTGAACACAAGTCCGTAGGTTGACAGGCACATGACAATTCTGTAAGCTCACAGAAAATACAAAGGATAAAGTGGTCACTTGGGTACTGATATTGATTAAAACATTTCTGTTTCTTTAGCTTTCACGCCTCAATCTCTCTTTCTTCAAATATCTGTCTATGTCATTCCGTTTTGATGTCTCTGTCTCATTCTAGGTACGAACTGCAATCTGAATAATAATAATAATAATAATAATAATAA
>JAWDGP010005192.1:55000-70000 GCA_033675545.1 Elysia crispata
TAACCAGTTGATGTAAAGAATAGTCATCTGCCCACCAGCCGCACATCTCTAAACAGTTGTAAAACCGACTGTCCTCCTCTTTCATCAGTTCGTCTTAACTCCTGCCAAAAGCCTCTTGGGATTGGCTTTCCATTGATTTTGGCGATTCGCTGTGTATGTACAAAAGTTGAAGTGAATGAAATATATATTATAACTAGACTATCATCATCCGAACATGTAAATTAAATTTTTATTATCTTTCAATCTGCACCATTGTCTGCTTCTCCTGCCCCTTTATTTCCTACAATTAATCATCTTCATTATCAAGTTCACCTCTACCACTCTCCTTCTCCTCCTTTACTTCCTGGAAGTAATAATTTTGATTATCAAGTTCACCTCTACCACTCTCCTCCTCCTCTTTTACATTTTGGAATTAATCATATTGATTTTCAAGTTCACCTCTACCACTCTCCTCCTCCTCCATTACTTTTTGGAATTAATCATATTGATTTTCAAGTTCACCTCTACCACTCTCCTTCTCCTCCTTTACTTTCTGGAATTAATCATCTGGATTATCAAGTTCACCTCTACCACTATCCTCCTAGTTTACTTCCCGGAATTAATCATCTTCATTATCAAGTTTACCTCTATCACTCTCCTTCTCCTCCTTTACTTCCTGGAATTAATCATCTTGATTATCAAGTTCACCTCTACCACTCTCCTCCTCCTCCTTTACTTTCTGGAATTAATCATCTTGATTATCAAGTTCATCTCTACCACTCTCCACCTCCTCCTTTACTTCCTGGAATTAATCATCTTGATTATCAAGTTCCCCTCTACCACTATCCTCCTCCTTTACTCTCTGGGATTAGTCATCTTGATATCAAGTTCAGCTCTACCACTCTCCTCCTCCTTTGCTTCTTGGAATTAATCATCTGGATTATCAAGTTCACCTCTACCACTCTCCTTCTCCTTTACTTTCTGTAATTTATCATCTTGATATCAAGTTCACCTCTACCACCCTCCTCCTCCTTTGCTTCTTGGAATTAATCATCTTGATTATCAAGTTCACTTGTACCACTCTTCTCCTCCCTCCTTATCTCCTCCGTGGCGACTTTTCTGTTTATATGGAATCCTTCACTAATAATATTGATGGACATCCTCTTTAATCTATGCACAATTACTTTTAGCACTAACAACAAACGCACACTCCTATACCTAAGATGTATTACTTCATTGTTATGATTCATAATTATCTTCGATATATCATTCGTCAATTTTCCTTCACTGATCTCAATACCAATCTATTTTTTCTTACCAATATATTATTATTATCATTATCATTTTATTATTATTATTATTATTATTATTATTATTATTATTATTATTATTATTATTATTATTATTATTATTATTATTATTATTATTATTATTATTATTATTATTATTATTATTATTATTATTATTATTATTATTATTATTATTATTATTATTATTGAAATCGTCATCTTTTTATAAACATTCCAAAGTAAGCCCGTGTCGTTCCCTCATTTATTTTTGTACCACAAACCATTTTCTTTATCGATTTGAGTATAATCATCTTCATTTCTAGAATAAACATCTTCATCATACCCTCTCTCTCCTCTTCCTCAACCTTTTCATAGTTTTTATCGCTATTTTGCTAGTATCTTAAGTGTATTCTTCCTCAATACTACCACCACTAACACCACCATCATCATCCTCATCATCAACTTTACTGTTAATATCATCCTTCTCTCTCTCTCTCCTCTTCCTCGAACTGTCCATCATTATGATCATAGAGTAGCTAGGACATTAAGCGTCTTCCTTCCCTTCGACTTTAGTATCATCATCATCATCATCATCATCATCATCATCAATACTACAATAAATATCACCATCATGCCTCTACTCCTTTTTGATATCTCCATCATCGTTATAACTATCATCATTAGAATTTAAAGTTTAATTCTAATTTTGATCCCACTGACCTCTGTACGCCCATAATCATCACCCCCCCCCCCCCCCTTTCCGGGATATCTATAACAGTATCTCACTCGATCTCTTCATCACAATTCCACATATTTTGTGATTATGTTTATAATAGCTATGTATTGAGCTATACCATGGTTGAAACCCTTTTTCCATTTAGTCTCTCTCTCTCTCTCTCTCTCTCTCTCTCTCTCTCTCTCTCTGTCTGTCTCTCTGTCTCTGTCTCTGTCTCTCTCTCTCTCTCTCTCTCTCTCTCTCTCTCTCTCTCTCTCTCTCTCTCTCTCTCTCTCTTTCTCTCACGCTCCCCTCCCCCTTCCCTTTTCCAACTCCCACGAATTCCTTAAGAAGGGAATATATAAATCTATTATTTAGCAAATCAGTAAAGAGAACGCCAAACAAACGGAACTACTACACATTAAACAAAAACAAAACAAAAACTTAACCTTCTAAATCGAGAGTCCTTTAATATTAACTTTATTCTATCGTTAGCTCATTACCTGAATTTGCTGTTCAGCTTTATTTATCTGGTTCTTTGCGATCAGCCAACGCAGAGATTCGGGCATGAACCTGGATGCAAACCTCTCTTAAATTATTTCTATATGGAGGTTCAGTCTTAGAATTGATCAGCGTGACATGGTTATTGAATAACATAAATATATAAGACGCAAAATATATATGCATTTTACTGTTTATATTCGTTTCAGAATTATGAGGTACGAAAAATCCAAGAAAAGTGTATTTAATACTGCGAGAAAACGTGTAAGTACTAAAGTGGGAAAATAACAAAATGTACGACAAAATCATATTAAGATAAAACAATAAACTTTTCCATCCTAGTGCTTGTATTTGTTGTTATCAAATTCACATGAAAAAACAAATATTTTAGCTTGCAGTATAAATTTATCATTTACTATTTTCACACCCCATCAGGCAAGAATTCAAAAACCCTTATAGATAGCCAAAATCCAGAACCTTTGTTGCCTGTGAAAAAGTCTGATCATTTTTTAAACATGTTCTGAAAATTAGTAAAAAGAAAAAAAAATCCACAAGGTTTGAATCGCGTTGATAGAAATTAAATTTTTTTTAATATCTTTGAGGTCTATGAATTAGATGTACAAAGACTGTAATTTTTAACATAAAAATGTATCGATATATTTCGGTTTAGTAACTTTTTCACTTTAAAGAGAATTTGATTCAGCATTTGATGTTATAGAATGAAGCACATCTGACCGTGTGTCATGTACAGCAAACTGCGATAAACGTACAGCAAAAAAAAAAAACAAAAACAAAAACAAAACAAAAAACCATGAGAATCTTCTTGAAAGTCTAGTCTTGCTCTGAACGTTGTAAGAAGAGAATCACATACCAGCATAAGACTGCTGCACAGGCAGCCGGCCAAGAGACAACCAGTAGCAGATACTGCCAGTCTCTGAGGAGGTAGGCCATCAGAGCCATGTACAGATCACACACGCCGAAGATAAACCAGGAGAAAATAGCCAACAGGGAGCGCTGCGGTATGGTCAAATATTCGATACTTGGACATAGAAAACAGTTTACAGCGTAAAAATAGATATACATGTCATTTCTGCATTCAGCATAAAAAGCTCTTTTACGGAAAAAAAGCGTAAGTATTTTCATAAAAAAAATTCTTTGTCTTTGTAAAAGCGATTTTCAGACATCACGTCAATTAGTACAGTTCACAATACTCGAAATCACAACATTCAATATTTTTTTCATTTAAGATTTCTCTCCTTGATGTCATAAGAATCTTAAGGAATGATAGCTGTAATGTCACTATTTTACAACCTGTTTTTACACATGAGACGCATGAGCCTCGTATCATAATTATGGAAAGCTGTTGACACTTAGAACAATGCAGTTTTCTTATTTTCTGTAAAGTAAGATTCGTGTTAAGTTATCAGACATCTCAATAAATGTTCGAACTTTGCATGCAGTCCGACAAAGAGGAGAATGTTGACTTTAAAATGCTATTTTCCCTTCACGTGAAATCCACATATTGGACTGACCGATCGAAGGACGTCATTCCGAAATACCCGAAAAAATATTGGTCTACGTGCTTCGCTATGAACATTTGACGATTTTGAGAATTTTTGTTTTCAAAGGCTGCAAAAAGCCATGTGAACAAAGACCCTTTAAAAGAAAAATCTTTGACTTAAATACGAGACTCATTCCACTCTCCAGCATATTCGCCTGGCAGATAGACTACAGAGGACTCACCAAGGAGGTAAATTGAGAGTAAAAGCCAGTTGCGAAGAAGCCGGCCAAGAACCGGGCTGCCAGTAGAGACACAATATCGAAAACAAACGCTGAGCCGACAGCGGTGACCAGCATTCCGATACATGAGAGGATCAAGGACGGTCATCGACCAAACCTGGTCAAAACGAATCAATGGTTGTATTAGACTTAAAAACGGACACAAAGATATATATATATATATATATATATATATATATATATATATATATATATATATATATAATTGTAGCTACATAGTAAACTCACATGAAGAAACAAACTGTAACACATGCTCCTTTTAAGAACCAATATACTTACCGCATTGCCTACAAACAGTATGAAGCAAAACAATGGAATGAAATAAGAAACAACACACAAAACACAAATATTTACTAAAAATTCTTTGCACATAAATCAAAATGATTATTGAATTATTCCAAGAAATTAGTATAGAAATCTCTTGATGCTAAAAAAAACTATTCCTCACTCAAAAGCGAAAAAAGGTTAAAAAAAAAAAAAAAAGAAATTTCTGAACATTTCTGCTTCGTCAACAAAAACAACAACAACAGTTTTAACATAAGTTTTACAAATGTGTCTATTATTAAGTTTCCCTCTCTTATTCCTACACAAACCATTGCAGATAAAATATTGTTATTCTTAGCTTCTGCCCAAATAAGGGAGTTCGAAAATCTAAACTGGTTCCCCGGTCTTCTCACATGTGGGATGGTTGAAACTGAGACTAACTTGGCGAAATGAGCTTAGTCTCAGAGTTAAACCAGTTCCTTCTGACTTGGACCCCGGACCCATCAGAATAATGCCAGTCCTTCCTCCTTTCTATCCAGCGGTTCCTTTACGTGATATATTCTCTTCAGAGTGGATGCATTATTTGTGACGTTTCTGTTTCGATCTAGGAAAATCATGTTCCCACGTTACTAGAGTTTGCTTTTAAAAAACATTCAGCCCCTTCTGCCTTTTTTTTTCTACAAGGTAAATTTTCTAACCCTCTCTTCATTCTAAGTCCTCGAATCTTTAGTCTGGTGGAATAAACTTCACGATGTGAAGCTAATTACTCTATACATGGGCACAATTTTAGCTAAGTTTTGTGTGTGAAGCCCTCACTTTGAGAGCCATAAAGAGTTGGGGGCTAGATAAAGGGATAGAGGAATGGTCTAGAAAACATCTGCATTCTGACTCAACAGGTTTAGACAGCGTATTTTATTGGCATAAACACTAATAATGCGCCAATTGATAGTACATTGACTAAAGTTTCTATCGCAAGTACTTGACAAACTCGTCTATTTTAAACTTTTCTGCCGAAAGATCAGTATAGAAATTTACTCGATATTGAGATCTCAATTTTTATTAAATAATGCAACTTAGTTTGGACACTGCATATATTATGAGAGACCCCCTGCCCCTCAATATATTGCACTGTTGAAAAAACTTATTGAATCATTGAATGACATTTTCTCGTGGAGAAAAGGTTATAAGCAATTTTTTAATTATTGACTTTTTCATCTTTTAACAAATAAAGTACTCACAAGTCACTGAGGTGTCCTTGAAGAAAGGCACCCGCCATCTTACCACCAAACAAGACCATGTTAACGTGAGATCGAAGAACTGTTCTGTCACAGACAAGATTCAGCTGCCAAAACCGTTCCAACGATATGAGATTCAACTGTAAAAACCGTTTGTACAATACAAGATTCAGCTGTAACAATCGTAAGAACGCTGGCAGAAAAAGCGACCAGTATACACGGGTTTTAAAACTGCCTAGGAGCATGAAGACGTGATAAATCCCGTGGTCACATTACAAATCATGTTCGTATATGGAAAAAAACACGCGTGTAAATCTTATATCTTCACCTCAAATCCCATTTTAATGTTGCAACACACCCAAAATAACAAGTTTTAATATCTAGATTAAATGGGTTACTATCTATATTGCGGTTCGTTTCATGAGATTTCCTGATTCTTATACGACTTAAATACAAAGTAAATTATTGTTCTAAATTTTTTCCTCACTGACATTCGTTTTAAATTTTTTTTTTAATGAAAAGTTCCAAAATAAATTTAATCACTCTACTTATGAAATTTCCGGATTTCATATGTTTGTAGCAAAATGGGGAATATTCATATCGTATCTTTAGAGCGCAAAACGGAAGACATTTGGAATATCAAATAATGCGGTTTTCTTTTTTAGATCACTGGCGAGTTTCGTTAATATAGACAACTCTTCATTGATAAGTTAACTTTCTAAGTTGATATCAGTACATTTTACTAAACCATAGAAATATGAAGTTTCAATCACTCACTTCAGAAACAAGATTTCGCCTCATAACCGACTTGTCAAAAACCCGTTCTGTGCAGCGTGTTAGGTTTCCATCACCGTCCCATCTGTGAGTCTGAAACATTTCTTATACCCTCCGGCCTTGACCTTCGGAATGTATCGGTCTACGAGGTCTCCGTGACGCCCGCTGGCAATGACGTCAGAATCTCCCTTTAGGCCAGACACATTGCACCTGTAAGGGAAAAAAATTATTGATGGAAGAGTTAGTTGTTTGATTCATCAAAAGATTGATGGATGGTTAGACCGAAAGATTGATGGACAAGTAGACTGAATGATTGATCATTAGATTGATGGGTTGGGTGACAGATTGATTGATCAAAGGATAGATGGGTTGGTTGACAGATTGATAGATTAAAAGATTGATGGGTTGGTTGACAGATTGATTGATCAAAGGATAGATGGGTTGGTTGACAGATTGATAGATTAAAAGATTGATGGGTTGGTTGACAGATTGATTGATCAAAGGATAGATGGGTTGGTTGATAGATTAATAGATCAAAAGATTGATGGCTTGATTGGCAGATTGATTGATAAAAAAAATTGAGGAATTGGTTAACCAATTGATTGATCAAAAGATTGATGGGTTGGTTAACCAATTGATTGGTCAAAAGATTCATCAGTTGGTTGACCGATTGATTGATCAAAAGATTGATGGATTGGTTGACCGATTGATTGATTAAAAGATTGATGAGTTGGTTCACGGAATGGTTGATCAAATGAATGAGGGGTTTTGTTGATCCAATGATTTATCAAAGGACCTATCCGTTGGTTGAGCGACTGGATGATCAAATGATTGATCGCTTGGTTGGCGATTTATAGATTCTTTGATTCAGGGGCTGACCGTCTGATATATAGAGCAAAAGACTCATGATTAGGGTAACCGATTGAACGATGAGTGATTGATGGGATGGACGAGTTATATAATAAACTGTCTGAATATTCTATGGATTGTTCAACAAATACATAGATCAAACTTGGTGGGTAAGTTGACCTCTTAATTGATTGACTGAATTATTAGTTCTTGATTAACCAATAAGCAGAGAGAGAGAGAGAGAGAGAGAGAGAGAGAGAGAGAGAGAGAGAGAGAGAGAGAGAGAGAGAGAGAGAGAGAGAGAGAGAGAGAGAGAGAGAGAGGAAAGGAATTAAGATGATTGAGGAATGTAGAAGACAAATCGAAATTTGCTGTGATTTGAAGAAGGCAGTTCATCGAGGTTTATTTATAGAAAATAATTGTTTCTTCGCAATGAAGCCGAACATTTTCCAAACTAGCTCAGCATTTTCAAAACGTTAACCCATAGAAAGGAACAGCGAGCAATGAAAGAGTAACCAGAATAACAAACATGATCGTCCTGAAAATGATAGGAGAGCAGAAAAGCGGTTCTTTCAGTAAATTTATGGAAGGCTTTATGTATAGTCACACTCTACATAGAGCCGGACACTATTTAGAGTTACACTCTACATAGAGCTGGACATTATTTAGAGTCACACTCTACATAGAGCCGGACACTATTTAGAGTCACTCTACATAGAGCCAGACACTATGTAGAGTCACACTCTACATACTCTACATGGAGCCAAACACTAACTCTACATAAACCGCGACACTATGTAGAGTAACACTCTAAGAAGATTTATAATAGGCTGGGTTAGGATGTACGATGCAGTGCATGAACCTAAATAGGTGACGAAAGTGAAACTTTCATAACCATGATGTTTTTTAAACTGTGTTTTATTTTTCTCCTTCTATAAGAGTTTGACTATGGTTGTTTGATTCCCAAATTCAAAATTAGATAATAAATCAATTTTTAAATTTAATTTATATATATATATATGATTTGTTTTAATCAACTATCACGTTTTCATGTAAAAAACATCCATTTTTTCACTCGACGTATTAATGGTATGTTTTTCAAAGGTGTCTAAATTTGAATTTTTCGGGGCCATCAGTAACGTCCAGAAGATCATTCAGTGGTGATGAATACCAAGCATTACACAATAAGAACGCCTTGTTCTTTTTGGTACGATTTAAACTGTAGTTCAAAGCTGTCTAGAGTCGCAAAAAGCGACCCAACGGCAAAACGCTCCATTCACCTTCACTTTCAGCTACGGTAATCTAAATTTATTTGAATCCACTCTTTAAACTTTTCAAATAATTTTAAAGATTAGCTTTCGATCTAGATCTACTCTCGCTGGATGTACATTCGCATGAATAGTAGGCTACTGGCAGAGGCAGGCTGGCGCTGAGTGGCGCAAAACTGGTCTTTGTCTCGTAGTCCTTTGTTTCTGTCACAGAAGAGCTCAGCTGTTACTCTGAATAGTGTGCAGAGCTCTATCAGTCTATGTGTGAGGAGGCTGGTATAATTATTTATTTGTGGCGCAGCAGTAGGTCTTTAGAATCTTTAGTATATCAATTATCAGCTTGTGGGTGGAGCCAAGTGTGCTTCTAGCTTGTTAGTAGACTTAGTTTAGTGGCGGGAAACTAGTCTCCGCCCCTCTAGCGGTTTATTCTTTTTTCTTCAATAATTCGGAAGATACTTTGTTCTTTTATTCCTGTCCAGCTGGCCAGAGAGGCTTTTCCTCGGCCGGTTTTGGACGTACTTTGATCGGGAGATGCTAAATGTAGTTCGTAGATGTAACGATGGCTTCCGTAGATTCTATGATCTCGGTCGGATGATGTTTTAGTTGGGGAAACGGGTTGTGCCGTTCGACGGAGTAGATTTTCCTCGGTCGGCATTGGCCCTTGTTCTAGGGACGAACTGGGAAACCAGGGAAGTCTTTGACCGGGGGCCTTGCCGACTGAGCTTGGACTATAAATTGTAGAGCTCGGAAAGACTCGTAGTCAGTATCTTTTTGGAGTATCTGGAGGCCACGTTGGATAGTACCAGTAGTATTGTTTGGAATTTTAGTCAGAAGTTATTGTGGAGATTATTGAACTACTGTGAAACTTGTGTTGGATTATCATTTGTTTTAATTCTACGTGGTTATCACCTTGACTCGGGCGTTGGCTGACTATTAGGCATTTTCATTACCGTAGGCATTTTGTTTGGATCATTTCTATTTTGACTATTAGGCATTTTGTTTGGATCATTTCTATTTTGACTAGTCTAAGGCATTTTTATTAGGTATTATCATTCTGACCATTTTGTTAGTATCTCCTACTTAGTATTCTGGCCATTTTGTTTAGTATCTGATATTAGTATAATATCCGCACTTTATCTCGAGTATCTGCTTGGCGCTTATCATTCTGACCATTTGTTAGTACCTTTATTGCCTGATTGCTTGTCGATCATCTTTGTATTTTTTTATTTTATTCTTTGAGAATTGCTTCCATTCATTGATTATTGAGTATTCGTGGAATAAACATATTATAGGTGATAACTTTAACTTCTTCTCTTTTGTGTTCTTCTTCGTCTGGAGTGTAGCTATTCTATTCTTGTCAAGTCTCGACACCCACTCGTATTAGTTAGGGAACAGTGGCCTTAGTACTCCACTGATACTCAAGGACCCAAGAGTGTGAACTCTGTAGTATTGCACGGCTGCTAGGCACGCTACCATAACCAGTTAGGGCCTGCAATTACTTAGAGTAGGTAGAAGCACTGAGCTTCTATAGGTAACTAGACTAGTGGGTTTTATTACAGTAGTGACTAAGTAAGTCCAGGGAATCCACCCAGCTAGGTAGGGTTACATTTGGTGGCAGCGGTGGGATATTTTGAGTATATCCCTAGAGTGGTGTCGAAGTTGAGGTCTTTAGTTGTTTTCCTATTCAGTTGTCTTTCTTTGTTGGAACACCGATCTCCTCCCTTTTGCTCCTTTTCCCCTAGTCTTGTACAATGCCTAGTGGTCAGCCAGCCCCGAAGATGGTCATCTACGCGCCAAGAGAAGTATCGCTTGCTAAGTTTTACGGGAATGGAGGAGTTGAGGAGACAACCAGATTCCTCGCTCGCGTGGAAAGAGCGTGGGAATTCCCACACCTCGATACAGAGAAGGAAAAAATTTCTTTCTTATATGAGAAGATCGGAGAAGAGGTGGAGAGTGAGATAGATTGCCACCTCGAAGGAAAATCTGCCACGTCTCAAGAGGTTTTAGACATTTTAAGAAAATGTTACGGTGAAAAAAGAACCGTTCCTGCCCTACGGAGGGTATTTTACAACATTAAGCAAAGAAAGGACGAGACGGTCCGTGCATTCTCACACAGGCTAAAAGATGCCTTTGATGCGGTGATCAACTGACAACTAGACAGTGGGATGGATCTGTGCAAAATGGACGAGCTGCGTGATACTTTTATTGAAAATTTGAGAGACAGGCAGACAAGGCGGCATCTACGGGACCATCTCACCTCGTCGCCAAATTCTACTTTCATTGAAATACGCATCCAAGCAGAAAGGATGGAGGATGACGACAGTGACAGTGAGGGGGAAGAGGCGAGAGCAGACTTACGTCAGGTCACCGCGTTAAGGTCAGAAGAGAGGAATGACTACAATGAGGCGGTCGAGCTTCTGACCAAGCAAGTGGCTCAACTTACAGGCCTCCTAATCGAGCAGGAACATCACAGGATTAGCCAGTCTCGCTACGGTGAAGATAGGCCGCTGCCCCCCGGTCAACGACATAACCAGAGTACGCTTTCATCTGCCCGGGTGGAACCAACGTGTGACAGGCGGTGTCTGCTTCAGATGTGGTAGACAAGGCCATTTTGCCAGAGTTTGCGCCCAAGGGTCGAACTCGGACTTTAGTGTAAGCCCCGCCTCCTATGGAGGCTATGAGCGACGTGTTACGCAAGGAGTGACACCACGAGGTCAAGCCCATTCTAGGAGTATTTCTACTGACTATGACGAAGGAAGAAGTGACAGGAAAGTAATCGGTTCCAGAGTTACAGGAACGGTAAAGTGGTTCAACGTCAAACGGGGCTTTGGATTTATTACCCATGATGGCACCAGGGAGGACATTTTTGCCCACCATGCGTCCATAGTGAGAAACAATCCCAGGAAATATCTTAGAAGTCTTGGTGATGGAGAGAGGGTAGAGTTTAATGTTGTTAAAGGTAGAAAGGGAGTTATGGCAATTAATGTGACCGGACCACGTGGCGCGAATGTTGTAGGTAGCAGATATGCTGCAAACATAGATGAACTGAATCCCCGTCATCATGAGAGCAGCCTTGGTGGCAATCGACAGAGACGAAACAAGCGATGTGTTGGTGTCGAGGATTATCAGTCTTCCGTCAGACCTGGTGGTGGCAGTAGGAATCTTTGCAGTGGTCGCCGATTCCTTCAGCGTGATCAAGACTATCAGCCAAGACAACCACGGTCGGGAGTATCTTATGACCAACCAAGGGAGTCCATGCTCCGCCCTAATAGTGGTCGCCTTAGGGACAACCATCGCGGCCGCGGTCAGCATCAAAGTAAAGTGACCTTACGTGAGCTCAGGCCGCTGGTTGGTCCATCTGCGCTGACCCACCAACGTAAGGATGCCTCATTACCTGTGCTACCGGACGAGCAGCGACTTCCTCGCCGATCAAGGCGGATCTCTCGTAAGCCTGATCGCTTTGGTCTTTACTAGGCTGTGCCCTACCGCCTAGCGCACTATAGACTGAAGGACTACATGTGAGAGAAGACCGTGTGATGCTGTAGTGTTGCCTGTTATGACTGCACTGAGGCACTGCGCGTGCAGTTGGATAGCCTATAAAGTTACGCTTATAGAATACAAACTATGATTACAAACACAGGGACCTTTTAATTTAATATCAAGAACACTTTGTAACGGTCTTGACTTGGTTGTTTTTCTCTTATGATTTTCTTGCATTTTAATTTTCATTGTTTTTTTTGTTACTGCCTTTTTATCCTGCCTACTAACATCGGTAACTGCTCACTTGACGATTTATATTGAATATGATGGTTTATGAATTTCTGTGTTACCTAGGACTTTGCGATGTGCAACTATGTTTTTAATTAACAGTTGTACTGATTAACAATGTATCAATTTACAATTTTCAGTTGAGGGATGAGGGAGTAATCGAATGTGATTTATGTTTGTAAGCCTATCTCTATTTCTTATTCTACACCCGTGTGATCCCGGGGCCCGCTAGTCGGAGCGGGGAGTTCAGAATAGGATCACTGGTTTGCCCATTTCACCAGATCGTAAAAGGCGAGTAAAGAATGGTTTTGGGAGAGATTCGAACCCTATCCCATGCAATAGTAGGGTTGATGTAGAAACCGAGTCTGGGACTCGATGAGATTTTTCTTAGGTCCGCTCTGGCAGCTGCATGATTATCCCGACGCACTATACTGTATACTTGCTTTATCTCTTGAGGTGTTTCTTTTAAGTACTAAAACTATAATTGTATCCTGATGTTCAGTATAGACTTTAATTATCTACTGTACATGGTGACTGGAGAAAAAGGATTTTTCGTTTAAGTAGATGTGGGAGAAACTCTTGAGAATGATTGTGAATTTAATAAGTATCATAATTCATAATCTGTGTTGCGTGGATCAGATCTACAGAGTACTAGTTCGGTAATAATTTCCTCTCTGGAGGACGATGTCTAACTCTAAGGAAAGTATTTACTGACCATTACCATTTCTTTTCCATTTATTGCTGACCATCTTGTTTTTCTATTGCTTTTGAGCACTGATGATTTATAATGTTGAATGTTTTAATGTGCCTGTGTCGTTCTGGAGCTCCACGTCCTATGTGTTGTGTTTTGTTCTTTCCACAATTTTGTGTATTTTGCCTACATTTTTTTTTTGCTTTTTGTTTTCCCTGCTTCTTTTATGCAACGCTCTCTTTTAATTCATTTGTAACATGCATATTCTAATGTCAATTTTCTATATTTGCCCTTTTCATGTTCACCGTGTGGCTTATGGGGTGTTGTTCAATTTTATGCCTTTTTATACGTCGGGTTGCCAAGTAACGATTCCTCGACTGTGCTAATTATATTATGAAATACCATTTATTCTTGCCACGACTTTTGTAATCCTCTAGTGTCACATGTTGTAACATATATAATGCCAATCTGTGTAACCTGCTTGCTATTGATTTATATGGTATAAGATATTCCTATCGAGAGAGGATGCTACACTTGTTAAGCATAATTTAGCACTGTACTTAATCTTGTGGTCAGTTTGTTCTAATTATTCCACTATATTATTAGTAAATAATGATGATCTTTTGAATGATCTAAATTTTTGTATCGGTTTTATTTTGGATAGGCCTAAGTATCTATAGTAATGACGTTTGGGATGACGTCATTTTCTATCATTGACTGGACAGTCGACTGACCCCACCTTTACCTTCTGCCTCCCGCATTATGTTCCGTACTGCCGCACCGTTCCTTTGAACTTTTCTATTATATCAGTAGTGCCGTCTATCTCGTGGCGTGAGTGTTTCGGTTACGCAATGATGATCGTGTGCCGGTAGGAGAGTTTGCTGTGTTTATTTACTTTTGTGGTACTGTTGACCTTACCTTAGGGTTGAGTATTGAGGTTAAGTTCAGTTCGTCGGAGCCGAACAATTTTTTGTGGGGCGAGTGTGAGGAGGCTGGTATAATTATTTATTTGTGGCGCAGCAGTAGGTCTTTAGAATCTTTAGTATTATCAATTATCAGCTTGTGGGTGGAGCCAAGTGTGCTTCTAGCTTGTTAGTAGACTTAGTTTAGTGGCGGGAAACTAGTCTCCGCCCCTCTAGCGGTTTATTCTTTTTTCTTCAATAATTCGGAAGATACTTTGTTCTTTTATTCCTGTCCAGCTGGCCAGAGAGGCTTTTCCTCGGCCGGTTTTGGACGTACTTTGATCGGGAGATGCTAAATGTAGTTCGTAGATGTAACGATGGCTTCCGTAGATTCTATGATCTCGGTCGGATGATGTTTTAGTTGGGGAAACGGGTTGTGCCGTTCGACGGAGTAGATTTTCCTCGGTCGGCATTGGCCCTTGTTCTAGGGACGAACTGGGAAACCAGGGAAGTCTTTGACCGGGGGCCTTGCCGACTGAGCTTGGACTATAAATTGTAGAGCTCGGAAAGACTCGTAGTCAGTATCTTTTTGGAGTATCTGGAGGCCACGTTGGATAGTACCAGTAGTATTGTTTGGAATTTTAGTCAGAAGTTATTGTGGAGATTATTGAACTACTGTGAAACTTGTGTTGGATTATCATTTGTTTTAATTCTACGTGGTTATCACCTTGACTCGGGCGTTGGCTGACTATTAGGCATTTTCATTACCGTAGGCATTTGGTTTGGATCATTTCTATTTTGACTATTAGGCATTTTGTTTGGATCATTTCTATTTTGACTAGTCTAAGGCATTTTTATTAGGTATTATCATTCTGACCATTTTGTTTAGTATCTGATATTAGTATAATATCCGCACTTTATCTCGAGTATCTGCTTGGCGCTTATCATTCTGACCATTTGTTAGT
>JAWDGP010005192.1:72500-93591 GCA_033675545.1 Elysia crispata
TGTTGTTGTTGTTGTTGTTGTTATTATTAGTATTCTTATTCTTATTCTTCTTCTTATTGTTGTTGTTGTTGTTTTATTAATATTATTATTTTTTTTGTTTTTGTTTTTATCATCAACAGTTTACTAGAAATTATATCAACAATTCAAATAGCTCTTACCTCTAAAATACCATTGAAAAAATTGGGGGGGGGGTTCCCATTCAAAGTTCTACCGTGGAGCTCGTTTGTGAAATAAAACCAATCCGGGTCAACTAAATAGTACCTGTCCGCCGCACCCCACTGAACCGTCTATGGTTACCTTTACTGTTACTAATATTGCACGGCATTATATGAAAAACAATCAATTTAAAAAATAATAGAATTATACAAAAGACATCAAAATCAACTAGAATTTCGGTCAACTTCATCTTTAATAAGGAGAATTTTGTCCCTGATGATCCAACCAATAGGCCTATATGTATGAAGGTCACAAACTAGATTATAGGCAGAACCTGTTCGCAAGATTTCTAATGTATTTATATTAAACAACCCAGAATGGAAAAAAGGATTAAATATTAATCAATTAATTATTTTTAAAAAGAATCTAAATTCAATATCTATCGCGATCTAAATCAAAGATCAAGATCTAGATTCGGAGCATATCAGTAATCTGATTCTGAATCCTGAATCTAGATCTAGATTTAGATCTAAATTTTAAATACACGTTCTACTTTCTTCTGGATTCTTTTTAAGATATCTAGATCTTGCGTTATGAGAATTGTAACATACAACGGAAATTTGTTAATTATTGTTTGTTTTTTTTTTAACCAAAGATTTGACAATGTTTTTGTTAGGCCTACTGTTTTAATCGCCTGGCACTTTAGAACCCGTGATAGGTAAGTGGAAATGCATGGTTAGTTGGTTACCCACTTAGATAGTAAGACGTGCTACTCTAATGGGTTTATTGGAGTTATGTCCCTGTTTCGTTGGAACACCCCATCTCTTCTGTCTGTCTGTCTGTCTGTCTGTCTGTCTGTCTCTCTCTCTCTCTATCTCTCTCTCTTTAACTTTCTCTTTCCTTTTCCTTTTTTGCTCCCCCTATCTCCCATAACAAACAAAAACACTGTCCATCACTCTTAACTCTTAAAGTGTCTTTCTTGCTCAGTTTCTGTCCAATACCCGAAAGTCTTTTAGTACTTCTTTTTTATTAACATGTATGCCTTTTTCGTCTAAGTTTTCTATAAGCTGTGATGTTTTTCTGTTCGTTCTTTGTAATGCAAAGATGGTCAAAAAACCCTACAAAAACAACTATTTCACCGCAAGTTTCTAGTCGGGCTAGATCTACATTATCTTGCCCAGAAGGTGGCGCCGATCCATCCTTCAATGTCGGCCGCTGCACCTCACAGCAGAGAAGAGCCGGCGATCCCTTTATATTTTTCAATGGTGTATCTCTATGGCCAAATGAAAAATTTGAAATGGGTTCACAGGGGTAAGGGAGGAACAATATCATTCTAAGAGGTTAAATAACGAGAGCCAGGTTATTTTTCACGCGTAGTGCAATGGTGAGAGACTAAATATATTTATACATATATAAATATTTTTATATATAGTTTTATATATGTATATATATGCATATCTATATCTGTCTACCTATCTATCTATCTATCCATATATATATATATATATATATATATGAATTTAATATACATTTTAATTCGTTTCACCATCGGAAAAAAAAGAAATGAAAAGAATGTCCACTTTTTACCTTACCATTTTGCCTTTGCTTTTGAAATTTGTTTATTCCAATTTTGATGTCATTTATCTTATCAATTCTGTTTTAAAAAAAAAATCGATGTACAATTAAAGTACAATCGTTTTGTACAATTGTTATAAAATGGATCCATTCCAAATTTTTTTTTGCAAGATTATAAAGAAAACATTTGGGTGACAGTATTAATGAATGTACACTTTTATAAACCAGAGAAAGCTAGACTCAGAGTTTATTCCAGATCTCTTCATTCCCTCAAATACTCTGAGTTGTTTCTTGCCAGCCTAAAATTTTCAGCCAAAGTTCAAACATGAAAGCTAACAATTAAGATGGACATTGAATATCAGGTCGAAAAACACTACAGAAATTGGGAAGAAATCTAGCGGTAAGTGATATAAACACAATGTATCAGGATAAGTTACAGTTTGAAAGCCGAAAGATCAAAAATACAAAAGAAGCTAGAAGAAGGGTCTGGATATTTCATGAATATGGACTTTTATGGTTGTGTCAAAATGTCCCAAACCCGGTGTATCAGATTATTTATTGATAATTTATCTTTTCCAATTTTTTGCTTGAAAAGTCTCCGTGGTTATTTGTCTCTTCTTATCTTTTGGTTAGTGTTTGTAACTCCTATGTGACTGTTTTTCTCACCTGTGTATCTTGATAATCGCTCACTTTTGCAAAGTTGCAAATGAGTTGTTGGTTTAGGAGAGATCTTTTCTTCCCCGTAAAGGTATGTTTATATAAGAAGCAACACGCAGTTTGCAAACTTTTTAACTTTCGACGTGGAAAGCTAAAAACCTATTATTAATTTTCTTCAGGAATGAAAAATAACAGAACATCAAATCCCTTCGTGTAAACACGTATTTTTATTATTATCAAAACATATCTTTAAAAAAAAACAACAAAGTTTGGACGCCTTGCCAAATTTCTTGAGGTACCATTATTATAATAAAGGATGCCAGTTAGGAAGGACTCTAGAGTGGAAAGAAATCATAGTGGCTTGGCAATGTATTTGTCTTGAGAACGGTTTCAATATGGGACGAATAACCTTAGATTCGAGTTGTATCAAAATATTTCAAGAGCTTCCTTGAGCTATCACCAGTCTTCTTTCTCAGGGTCATGCTGAGTAACAAAGAGTTCATTGTTTGCCTCTGATGGTATCTTTTAGTCCGGTTGTTTAAATTGTTTTCACTAATACTGTGAGTTGTGTGTTCTGCGCTGAGAGGCTGCATTAACTTCTTGCTCAAAGTTTTTGTGCTGTTTTTCCTATTTTTGGAGTATTTTTCCTTGTGATGTTTATCTGAATTTGTGCATGTAGCTCAATTGTTTTCTCATCTACATTTTGGTGAAATTTGGACTAATTTCCATAAACAGAAAGTGACTTTTTGAATTAAAGGGAAAATGGATCTTGCATTTTTGGCCATAGCCATTGCTTTGAACAATGTTTTGAAATCAACCAATAACAACAAACAGTACCCTCAGGGAACCACCAACCTACATGGTCAAGTGTGTTCACAAGTGTGTTCACATAATTTTTCTACTGGATCCAGCTCAATTTATACAAACAATGTGGGCTATTGTGTCAACAATAGCTGTTTTCAATCTGACAACAATGTGTATCAAAGTCAAAATTACTACAGAAGTAGAACTATAGTTAGATACAAGTATACCAGGGCCCAGTTGTTACACATCAACACAGAGTACACCACTACCACTGTTAGTAACACCCTCATGAAAAGACTAGCGAATTTTAGTATTAGGAAAACACCGTGTCATTGTGAATTGAAAAAGACTAAGACTAAACGTGGAACTAAAGCAGGAAGGAAAAAGCATAGAATTCCTGTCCTAATTAAAAACCTTATAGTGCATTCTAATCAGAGACCTAAAAACCGTAAGATGCATTCCAATCAGAGGTTTAAAAAACAAGCACCATCAAAAAACTTGATTCCTGTCAAAGTTATAAAAACTTACTCCGTTCCTAACGAGGCACAAGGGTTGAAAGTCATCCATCTTAATGCGCAATCAGTAGGAAATAAGATTACTCTTGTCAATGACTTAATTGTAGAACTAGACGCAGACATTGCATTTATCACAGAAACATGGCTCAAGCCAAAAGGCGACGAAGGAATTGTCAATCAACTCCGTCCTGATGGATACGCAAAGCCTCTGAACTTCGCACGTACTACAGGGCAGCCTGGCGGCGGGATCTGCGTCATACATCGAGAATCACTTGACGCCAAGTGCACCGTGTTGACCAGCATGACACAATTTGAATGCTGTGAATGTAAACTTTACATCAATGGACGATCAGTTCTTCTCATCTGTGTCTATCGTCCTCCCCCAAGCCCCAAAAACAAGTTCACACCAAAACAATTTCTTGCTGAATTTGAGACTTTCTTGGATGAATTCTCACTAAATGTCCACCTTCCCATTATTATTGGAGATTTCAATCTACACTTTGACAATCAAACTGAGACCTATGTTTGTCAAATGAGAGACATACTACGAACCCACCTCTTAACACAAGTTGTGAACTTACCTACACAAAAGAAAAACCATATTCTTGACTGGGTAGTCACTCCTGATATTAGCCTCATCAGCAATCTGCAGGTTATGGACAAATGTATATCAGACCATAAAGTAATTGTTTTCGATCTGCCCTTTTGCAAACCTAAACCAGTGAAACGCACAATCACATGCAGGAATAAGAACATTGACAATCAAAAACTCGGTACAGCCATTCAGGATGTAGCGGAAGAGATGAAAAAGGACTATAACAAGAACCTAGTAGACATTTACAACAGAAAATTGAAAGAATTGCTGGACATCTACGCCCCATTAAAGACCCGTATAGTTACCGATCGGCCATCCGCACCTTGGATGACATCACACATCAAGAACTTGAAAACTGAACGAAGGAGAGCAGAAAGAAAGTGGCACTCAACAAGCTTGTGTGTCCATAGAGACATTTATAGAGACTTAAATAGAAAATTGAAAAATGCCATCGAAACAGCAAAGAAATATTACTATTGCCATAAGATAGAGGAGTGTCTCACATCTAAAGCTCTTTATAATGTTGCAAACACATTGTCTGGAAAAGGAGGTAACAGCCAGGGTTCTATTCCTAAAACAATTCCAGCAGACAAACTTGCTGAGAGATTTGGTAATTTCTTCATTGAAAAGATTGCAAAAATTAGGAAACCCATGGATGCTGCATCCTCTTCCCTTCCCTCTTTTGATTGTTTTGATGGAGATTGTATGATGATGTTTGAACCTGTGACAAAAGAAGATGTTATGAAAATCATTAAGGCGTCACCACCAAAATCTTGCTGTTTAGATCCCATCCCCACACCATTGTTAGTTATCCACCTTGAACACCTTATTGAGCCAATAACTGCCATGATAAATCAGTCTCTTCTTTCTGGGATAGTGCCGGTCTCATTCAAACATGCTGTCGTTTTTACCTCTGTTAAAAAAGCCAAATTTATCCCCTGAAGAGCTGAGCAATTTTAGACCTGTGTCAAATCTCCCTTTCCTTTCCAAGATTTTAGAAAAAGTGGTCCTTTTGCAATTGAAAAAACACTTGACAAAGAACAACCTTTTAGATAACTTTCAGTCTGCATATAGAGAATTTCACAACACAGAAACTCTTCTTCTAAAAGTTCAAAATGACCTCATATGTGCTGCAGACAAAGGCCATACATCTATTCTTGCTTTGTTAGACCTAAGCGCAGCATTTGACACAATTGATCACAGTATTTTGTTAGAAAGATTGTCTAAAACGTTTGGATTATCAGGGGTTGTCTTAAAGTGGTTTTCGTCTTATGTCAGTGGGCGTACTCAGTGTATAATGATAAACAACCAAACTTCTCCTGTATTTGACCTTAACTATGGAGTTCCTCAAGGATCTGTATTAGGACCTGTCCTCTACACCATATATACAAAACCATTAGGCACACTAATTCAAAGTTTTGATTTATGTTATCACATGTACGCTGACGACACCCAAGTGTACTCCTCTTCTCGTCCAGAAAACTTTACTACCTTAGTAAAGAAATTTGAGAGTTGTATATCACATGTTAAAAATTGGATGATTGTTAACAAACTTAAGATGAATGAAGACAAAACAGAGCTTCTAGCATGTAGCATTGATAGAAAAGCTTCTCCATATGTTGTTGACCACATGTACATTGATAGTGATCAGATACTGTTCTCTTCAAAAGCTAAAAATCTTGGTGTTTATTTTGATTCAAAGTTGTCAATGACCCCTCATATCAGTCATTTGGCCCAAATTATGTTCTTAGAGCTACGCAGAATTAAACAGATTAGATCTTTTTTAAATGAAGGGGCTGTGAAAACTCTTGTGTCCTCTTTCATTCTATCAAGACTAGACTACTGTAATTCCTTACTATATGGCTTACCCATGGACACACTAAAGAGGCTTCAATTAATTCAGAACAACGCTGCTCGTCTCATTTTGAAAAAACGTAAAAGAGATCACTTAACACCCATGTTTAGGCATTTACACTGGCTTCCTGTACAAACTAGGATAAAATATAAGATTGCTGTCTTATGCTTCAAATGTGTTCATGGCTATGCCCCTAATTATCTTGTAGATCTTGTCGGTATGTACGTCCCCACTCGTAGCTTACGATCAGGTAACAAAGCTTTGCTGTCAGTTCCATGCAAACCATCAAGAAAAGACGGCCATAGAGCATTTGCACAATGTGCACCAGTTGTCTGGAATGCCCTTCCCCTTTCCATCAGGGAGGCGAGTTCTATAAGTCAGTTTAAGACCCTATTGAAAACCCATTTGTTTACTGCACATGAAGACCTTAATTAGTCTGAGAAATTTGTCTTATTGTCAATGTCTTTTCTTATTTTCTTTGTACATGTAACTTATTTATTTTTTCCTCTTCTGCTTGTTTGAATTGTTAATGGACTATGTTTTAGACTATAGACTAGTGTCACTATGTTAAACGTTTGTAAATAGACTATTGTAAAGAGCTTCGAGCCTACAAGTAGGAAGAGGCGCTAGGAAATAACTTCATTATTATTATTATTATTATTATTATTATTAATATCTTGGCTCTCCGCTTCCTATTCATGAACAGACCGCAAGACTCGTACAAGTTTACAGAAACTAGGTAAAAGAAACGTTCATCATTAGTCCAGCAGATTAATATTTCTTACACAGCCTTTACCGGAGTGACAGGCTTGGCTTGTGTGAAGCGAGCCAAGCTCTTCTAGTGTGTGCATGTGTAGCCGCTCGCGCCATGCACACGTCTGCGGACCAAGGCTGAGAGAAGAGGCGCATTAGGGTGAGGCCACGATACAAGCGAGAGGGCGATATCAAACGATAGTGTGATTAAATATTATATTGTCTTCTAACTTGACGGCCATACTATGAACTGTTCTCGCCCAGACCTCACCAGATCTCACCAGAGCTAAGTGGCACGATACTTTCCGATACTTTCCGATGTTTCTTCTCGCTTATCGCTCCTAGCTCTACTCTCCTCATCCCGCGAGCCAGTGGTTGGTTACGTCATTTACTTCACAGCGACAAAATGGAGCCACAATATATCACTTACGGTACAAGAGCCAAAAACAGTTGTGAGAAATGGATCCTGACAAAACAATGACTTTAATTTCTCTTGTACAAGAATTATCATTGATCTGGAAAAAGGATAGCAAAGACTTCCTCCAAAGAGACAAAAGAAGAAAGGCCTACGAAGAACTTGCCAGAGAAACGGGATTTACAAGATGTCTCAATTTAGTTTTAGTTAACTACTTTATTTACTTGACCACAAAAGCAGACCACGACAATAAATAAGAAACATGTCTAAGGTCAAGTGAAATTGACACACGAACTATGAATGTCATGCGTATGTCTGTGTGAATATTTACAATGGCGGCACCACAAACCCTAAAACAATTCGTAGAAAATAATCGTCATCATCAACAACATTATCATCATTATCATCATCATCATCATCATCATCATCATCACCACATCATCTAGTGAATCATTTGGCAAATAGTAGTTTTTCCAAAATTCTTCCCTTTTGGCAATGATGGGCCATGGGATGTACTGCAAACTTTCTTTTGTTGCCCACTACAAGTTTATGTCTGCGATATGTTAAAGTCTCAAGTCTCAAGATATTCAAACATAGAGTGAGCAACCATCTTTGCCTCTAATTACAAAAACCTACCAATACCTCCACAAGCTAGTCCAAGCTGCCTTGCCACTGCTTCAAGCTGGAGAAAATCAGCTCATATCATGGCCGCCCACCCAGCTTTACCGTTCTACGCTTGCGTCTGGTTAGCTAAAGCTATCGCTCCGGTCATGGCCACCTCATATATCGCTTAAGGCTAGCTTATTCTCTCGCTTATCGCTCACGCTCTCTCGCTTGTAACGTGGCCTCAGCCTTAAGTTTGAGTTTAACAGTCTATTGCAACGTTTTGTACATACATTCATTACATAAACAGTTTTACAGTCAAGGCCTGCATTTGGTGGGGCTGGGACGAGGCAGGGAGGGAGAAGGTGAGAGAGAGAGAGAGAGAGAGAGAGAGAGAGAGAGAGAGAGAGAGAGAGAGAGAGAGAGAGAGAGAGAGAGAGAGAGAGAGAGAGAGAGAGAGATTGGATTCTGGCTTACATAACATTTTACTGCTAGTTTGAGCAGCCGGACGTAAGCTTTTTCTCACATCTAATATGGATTGGATAATTTTATTCACTGCGGACCAATTCATAATGTTGAATGGAATTCTTTTATTCATTTGGGTCCAAATCCGAAGAAGCGAATCGGTTCCGTAAAAGTGAATCGATTCTTTTATTCAGTATAGTCTAAATCAGCAATGTTAAATATTTTTTTTCCACCATGGTACAAAATCTTCCTAGATTCTCGGCGTCTCATCGATTTTACCTTAAAATGATTCACTTTCCAATGTAATTTTGCATTAATTATATTGAATATTGTGTTAAGTGGAAAAGTTTAAAAAACAGAGAAGTGCGTAAATATTTACCTCGCTCCGTTCAAATCGCGTTCAAAAACCGAAGATGCTTTAGTCCTGATAATAGCATTGAAAAGCGTATTAACTTCCAATTATTGTTCTTATTTTATTCCGTTAAGGTTTAGATAGTTTCTTCGTTGTTTTTTTTTCGAATAGTTTTTACTGCAGCAAACTGCAGACCCAGAAGTGTAAAATAAATATCCAGCAAAAGAGGTGCTAACACAGTAGTGTACGATCGTTTTTAGGCAACTGGACCGTGATTTTTTTTTTTTTTTTTTGGTCATGACTTTCAGCCTATCTATTAAACTCCATTTTTCCTATACTGTTAGATCTGCTTCCTCAGATAAAAATCATGGATAAACACTGAGCAAGTAAATCTGAACTCTCGCTTGCTTGGAAAACAATTAACAACTATTGACAGTAGCGGCGTGTGGCAGCTGTAAGTATGGAGGCTTGACTACTCATATGGCTTTGGTAAATCTTACATGAATGGAAGAATTCTAAGTTTGTTACATTGTCAATGGATATTTATTTTGGTTGGGGTAGGGGGAGGGGGAGGTGGCGGGTATCACACAGGTATCGGTATGTTTATTTTATCAGGCACGAATCGTTCATTGTCGAATGGAAAAGTAAAACGCTCTCTATCTCAATTCCTTTGTCTGTCTATTTTAATTGCATCACCACCCTCTCTCTCCCTACTTCTCTCTCTCTCTCTCTCTCTCTCTCTCTCTCTCTCTCTCTCTCTCTCTCTCTCTCTCTCTCTCTCACTGCTTCTTCATTTCTTTCTCTCTCTCTGCCTGTTTCTCTCTCTCTTACTTTTTGTCTTTCTACGTTTATTTTTAGATCTATATGTCGCCCTCTGTCCCTTTTTTCTTTTTCACCTCGATTCCACTTTCTTTTCACCACTCTCCCTCTTTCTCTTAATTGATATATCTATTTATCGATTTATGTATGTATGTATGTATGTATGTATGTATGTATGTATGTATGTATGTATGTATCTATATATCTATCTATCTATCTATCTATCTATCTATATATCTATATATCTAACCAAAGATCCATCTCTCTATCTCTTTCTTTAAATCTCTTTACAATTCTACGCACTTGTTTCTATCTATCTGGACATAATCATGTGACATTCATCCTCACCTCTCTTTTTTTCTTCCCCGTTGATTGACGCCAGGTGTCTTCCACACATGCATTCAGTTTATCACCTCACGGAAAAGTCATTATTTTTATTTGTCTAGAAGAAAAAAAGGAGAAAAAGAAACAACAAACAAGCGCTCAAAATGAATCAACATTGTCCAACTGATCTATGTCTCTTACGTTTAAATCAATGCGAGCATTTGCTTGTAGGATGGGAAACAAACGACTAGAAATCTTAAAAACACCAAGGGAAGTGTAGTGACACTGGATAATACTGAATGGAGGGCACACTCGATTACTCGAGAGTTGTTTCAATCCCGATATAAAGAAACTATCAATCTTGAGCGTTTATCGATATGTCAGATTTGATCTTTCTGCAGTGACGATAATAACTGAGGAAAAGCTTGATCTGTATAAATTGTTTCCTTTTTTTACAATATGGTGGGCTAAAGTCTTTCTCATCCTCACAGAGTTATGTTTGTTCGAAAACAATGTTTCCTCACAGAGTTATGTTTGTTCGAAAACAATGTTCCCCTCACTTCCAAACTTAGAAAATATTGGGTTTTGGGCGGTCATTCGCTGTCTCAGCGAATCCAAGTACGTACTCGCCATTATTCTATTATAATTTTCCAGACGTGGCGTTGATGGTAATGGTATTCGATTCCACTCGTTAGTGTTGTGCAAGTGGACGTTGTAAACACTTAGAATAGTGCTGCTAGCATCGATTACACGGTTGGCTAGCAACAAAGCTCTTTCTGCGAGGAACGGAACCAGGTCCTTGTCATCTATTTTGACCTCAGGCAAATCGCTGAACTGCTGCTTTGTGTGGATTAAGTAGGTCAGCGAGCTCTCCCCGTCTGGCCAGTCTGTAGAAGCTCTACTCTCTGCCATCGTCCCAACAGTACTGTAGTTGCTTCTGAAACTCAGGTCTTGTTTGTACAGCGCTGAACCGTATAGAAAAATGTCCGGTTTCTTGGTCCGCACAGCGCCAGCTCCAGCAGAGCCGTCTTCGCCGTGGCTTTCAGTCCTCAGAAACTTTTCTTTCACTGCTAACAATGTCTCTAGAAGGCTTGCGTCAAATATAGACACGCCACGCGCATAGCCGTAAAAAGTAGAGTTGAATTTTTCCATGACACTGACAGACGAAGATTTGAAAATGGGCACGTTGTCTGGACTTAATTGTGCTATAGGCAGACACGGCCACTCTATACTATTAGCTATAGCCATCACCATTCTACGATCTGTTATTAACACAGGCTGAATAAATGGTTTAAACATGTCGAGATTCAGTGCCAAGTAACGGCGAGATACCTTGGCTGCGTCTTCTATAGGATCCGGTATCCAGGTGAATAGTGTAAGCAGCGGGGGTTCCATGCCAGCGATGATATCACGGTGAAGCTGCAGCAGACGTGAACAAAATCCTGGATCAGACACCAGCTTCTTGTCGTCTGACTGCGCATAAGACTTAAGGTTTTCAAGAGTAGGAGGACGGAACGTTGGGGCATAGCAAAACTTTTTCATAGTGAGCTCCTCCATATTGTCTGCAGAGATATCCACACTGGCCAGCAAGCCCTGAATCTTGTCTGTCGGGGAGCCAACATCTGTGGAGACTTCAGGTACGAAGTTAGGATACCTTCCTCCGCATGTAGTCAGATTAGCAAAGCCCATTGCTTCCATAATGTCTATACTCTGCTTGACAGAACCGTACATTTCTTCCAGATCCTGTCCTGGCGGTTCTGTGCGGGCTGTTGTAGAAAATGGACACGGATCAGAAGATGGTCCCCCCTGTTTGTGCTTGATGTGCCACCAGTATTCCAACGTCTCTCTGGCTTGAGTGAGCAGCTTCTCCCTTGGCTCCGTGCTCCGGAGAAGTCTGGTGTTGGGAAACAGAGTGCCGCCTTTGTTTTGGGGTTTGCTAGCCCCAAACGGCCACCTGATGGTCATGTCAGTGGTATTGAGAAGCATGCAGAAGACGGTGACCACCAGGAAGGCTGCAGGAGGGACCAGTCGTGTCCAGGCCGAGCGGGCTGGTCGAGGCGAGAGGGACGTCGACTCGGCCATCAGAGGAATTGGAAAAGGACGGTTGGGGAAGAAATAACACAGCATAAATTTGCACAGTTTAAACTGATTAATGATTTTTTTTAATACGTTGATGCACATATGTGACCTCAGATGGTCTTGATCATAAAATAGATAGGTAGTGAAACAAAAATCAATAAAATACATGCTTATAATTATGTGAGTTTCTCTGAGACCACCGGTTATGATTTCTTCACTGTGACGGACAGGCAGAGGTAAAGTGAGAGAACAACTTGTTTGGGATAATACTCTAATTTGTATCGTCCTTTTTCTCAGGAATGCAAGTAATCCACTAGATAGTTTTCTGCATGTTTCACTCCCTTCGATAATCCAAAATATCTGTTGCATTCATTTAGCAGCCAGTAATAAAAAGTGGGGCCTCAGGGCGGTGGTGTTGGGAAAGGGGTGGGGGTGGGGGGTTAGATCTAGCAGTCAGCTTTCAAACGATACGTTGCCCTAATATAAAGAGATATAACTGCTGTATTGCGAATATACTCACCACTGGTCAAGACCACGACATGACTAAACGACTGTTTGCCTCAGTGTTGGTGATGGTTTAGAAACGTAGATTAAGTTATAACAGACCAAATTTATGAGAAAAACAGAAATGGGTGCCACGACACATGTGCTCTTCTTAAACTGTTCTTTCAAACTCAATCACAACATAAAGTAATTTCTATTATTTTCTTTCCATCAGATCACAAAAAGACCATTTTTGGCACCGTCAGTGATTTATGTCTATGACACATGAAGTTACCTTCCTACTGCCTGAGACCCATGAATTACACGTGAATTTACGCCACTTCCATCTTGTTCTGAGTCTACACAGCATAATTTTCTAAGTTTATTATTTTATAATGCGCCTTTAATCAACAGATGTATTCAGGAAAAACCTAAACTAGCAAAATACTTTTATAATGCTTTTCACTTTATGCACTTGAAATAAATTGCCATTCGAGTTTACCGGTAGCCATTTCTTTTCAATATTGATGCGAAAGTTTGTGAATGAGTCTTTCAACCCATGTCCAACCAGGATCGATGCCTTGATATTTTTTTCCTTAAACATGGGTGAAGCAGCTGTCCCTTACACACAGTAACATGAACATCGTTGCGTAGGAGACAGCTGTAAGGACACGTAACAAAACTCGACTCCAGTGTTAGCAGATTAAATGAGGCGTCTAGAAATCGATGTTCAAGTTGACTTATTCCAAATTAAAGCAATATATGAAAGAAGTCGAATAGGCTGCTAGAAATGAAACGATTTTGTGAAATTCCTTCACATCTAGATCTATTCAAGAGGAAATTTACCAAAATGAAAAAAATAAATAAAAAAAAAACAACAACAGAAAAACAAAATACAAACGGGTGCCAGTATTTCTGGAATTCCGCTTCTACAAAACAGAAGATTCAAGATCTAAGGCTATCTGTTGACTGAACCGACTTCTTAACTTCATTCAATTACATTTTTCTGTGTCATTCTCTGTACATCTGCCAGTAACAAGAAGCTTCGCAATATTGACGAAGAAGAGCCGTAACTAGTACTGAAAGTTGGATCTAGATCTAGATTGTGTGGATCTCGTCGCGAAATACAAATAACCTTAAAAGGTTGCACTTATTGATGTTGAACCTGACAAAAAATCCCATAATATTTTTCCCTAAAAAATCAGGTTTTGATGACTTTAGTTGAAATTTGTTGTGAGATGCGAATGCAAAAGTGATAGGCCATGCTTCTAGATTACTTTCACAGGAAGTCTAGTTCAGATATCTTACGTCACTTGGGTTCAGTGGATATGTGCATGTTATGAACTAGATCAGTCTTGAATTAAGATCCATTTATTTACCACACAAACTTCTGTGAAGAAAGGAGAGTCTCTAGCAAATTTGGTTTTTACGCAAGAAATAGGGGTTTCTCATAGAGAGAGAAAGTGTGAGAAAGAGAGAGAGACTGAGAGAGAGAGAGAGAGAGAGAGAGAGAGAGAGAGAGAGAGAGAGAGAGAGAGAGAGAGAGAGAGAGAGAGAGAGAGAGAGTGTGTGAAGCAATCAAAACTGAAAAAGCACCCTATACCATATTACAGAATATGAAAATAATAATTACCCTTAATCAGCCGAACAAGATGAAAAAAAAAAACATCTAAATATCCGGTGAACATTACTCTGCAGCTCAGAGGATGCGTCAACTGTCAGAGATTATTTCGATCGCAATCGAAAAAGCCGAACTGTATACCGATATATATATCGGTATACAGTTCGGCTTTCGGATTTTTTTAATACATTTATTTTTACAAAAAGGATAGAGTGCTTTTACGGTGGATTATTAATGTTGATTTGTGGCTATCTATATATCTTACTGTATGCCCATCTACCTATCTTTTCTGTCTATCTATCTATTTATCTATCTCAATCTCTCTCTCTCTCTCTCTCTCTCTCTCTCTCTCTCTCTCTATATATATATATATATATATATGTATATGAGGAGGGGTAAAGAATCTTTCCGATCTCCAACCCATTTTCATAACAGGCGCCTAACTATAATGCATTCTATGGGTTAAAATGAATAAACGTTTGATTAAATAAAATAGCTGGTATGATTTGTGTGGTGTCTACTGTCCAAGTGAGAACAAAAACGAAGACGCTCTGCATGTTCACACATACGAAGAATAAAACTTGCTATTGTAAAAATCATATAAAAATAACGTTGTGTTCTAACTCAGACTAAAAGAGAGATTAACAACTCACCTTTGAAGCTTGAGGAAATCACATCAACTCATCCCAGCCTTCTGTCAAATTTGACTCAAGCTTGCCTCACAAGTGCAAGTCTCCTACTTTATTATCACCCAGTGTAACTGGGAGCAGAACGCTGAGACCTGTTACAGTGCTATTTGTTTTCTGTTTTTCTTCTCTAGGGCAACGCTTTTCTGTTTGTAGTAAACACTGTAGATATATGATAAAAAGAAAAGAAAATATTTTTGAAGATGGAGTCAGTTAGACAAAATAGGTTTTTATTCTAATATTTCTGTCTGTCTGTCTGTCTGTCTGTCTCTTTCTCTCTCTCTCTCTCTCTCTCTCTCTCTCTCTCTCTCTCTCTCTCTCTCTCTCTCTCTATCTATCTATCTATCTCTCTATCTCTTTTTTTCTGAAACTATCTCTCTATCTAACTGTCTATCTTTCAATCGACACTATGAAACTATCTGTCAAACTATCATACTTTTCATTAATGTACTTAAATTTTTTTTTTAATTTTTTTTTTTGCCCCTTCCACTTTTCTTATTGTGAAATCTATCTCCTTCATTCTTGATCTTACCAATTGTATGTTTGTCTGTCTGTCTGTATGACTGTCTGTCTGTCTGCTGTCTCTCTCTCTCTCTCTCTCTCTCTCTCTCTCTCTCTCTCTCTCTCTCTCTCTCTCTCCCTCTGACTTATTGCTGCGAGACGCCGTGGGTTTGACCAGGCAATTTCTTTCATTCAAGCCGATACCACAGGGTATACGAACAGCAAAAACCTCATAATAGGATCTCATCTATTGATTTCTGGTAACCCTTTTAGCCAATTCTTTCACAGCAACTCATTGTTTAGAGATACTAGCGACCGAGGTGAGAAGACAATCTAGTATGGGCCACAAACTCACACTGGGGATCATTCATGCCTCTTTTCCAAACTGTTCATCTATCTGCTTGCCTGTGATATCTATCTATCTATCTACCTATCTACTTGCCTATTAATCTGTCAATGCATTCAAATACACATCTATGTTCTATTATTAATCGATTCAAGTTACTGTCTTTCTGTTTATTCTCTTATCGATTACTTTCTTTCTCTCTACATCTATCCAATTTTGATACATCAACCTTTTTAAACTTAATTTTTCTTCGCATTTGTATTTTTTCCTTTACCTCGAAAACATGTATAATAGGTTCCTCCATATCTCTCTCTCTCTCTCTCTCTCTCTCTCTCTCTCTCTCTCTCTCTCTCTCTCTCTCTCTCTCTCTCTCTCTCTCTCTCTCCCTCTCTCTCTCTCTCCATATATATATATATATATATATATATATATATATATATATATATATATAATTATATATTTCTCATAAATACACGTATAACTGATCGATGATTTTATTCATATTTTTTGCTCTAAGTTACCTAGCTATCATTTAACAGTGTATTCCTTGATAGCATATTTCTTTATTCGTAGCTTTATTAAACTGTCTATACTTTATTTATTTGCCCTAGGTTAACTTTACAAACCTCACTGGCTGTTTATCTCTCTATCGATGATCTGTGTGCTTGAATAGTCCAGCCTCCACAGCTATAGGCAGGCGGGAAGGCGCGCGACCATCTCCCGCGATGTTGGCGTCAGATGGCTTGGTCTAGTGAAGAATCGCAACTCTACAGTACAGGTGTTTAGCCTCTGCTCGGGTGACGTGTAGCACAAAAATGGTGATGGCTGTGCACACAATAAAACAGAGATCACTGGGGCGAATACCTTATCGATGTGAAGCTTATCAAAACTATCACAGATGGCGAGTTTTCTCGTGGTACAGTTTTATGAGTGATTGATTTTTCTTACCGTTATCCATGTGCATTGACAGCGGGTGGGCATTCATTTGATCAACTCGCTCGTATACTTTTAAAAAAGAAGTATTTTTGTGCGATATAACTCATCCACAATAGAATGTCTTAGAACATTTTAGGAGACGGACAAATCAACTTCTTAGACTAGAATATACTTTCATGTGTTTAATCTGAGGCTCCGTTCGGATCTACTGTGGGGGAGGGGGTTTGTGCTTCAAATTCGCATTCACAAGGTTGGAAGTTCGGTCCCGCACAGCTCACCCGCAGACCGACCGATTTGTCATTTGAACACTCAGCTTTTACCAAGGTCAGCGCCTTACAAGCTGTAGTAGTGTCATGCTCTAAAAAAATGAGATTACCCGTCCAAAACCTCCCTGACAAGTTGCAGTACTGTCATGCTCTCAAATAACGAGTTAACCCGTCTAGAACCTACCTGGCAAGCTATGATGCTGTCATGCTCTAAAATAACGAGTTAACCCGTCTAGAACCTACCTGGCAAGCTTTGGTGCTATCATGCTCTAAAATAACGAGTTAACCCGTCAAGAACCTCCCTGAGAAGTTGCAGTACTGCCATGCTCTAAACTAGCAAGTTAAGCCGTCTAGAACCTCTCTGAGAAGCCAAAGTACTGTCATGCTCTGAAATAACGAGTTAACCCGTCTAGAACCTACCTGATATGCTGAAGTACCGTCATGCCCTGAAATAACAAGTTAACACATTCAAAAGCTCCCTAAAACGCTGCAGTACTGTCATGCTCTAAAATAACGCGTTAACCCGTCCAGAACCTCCCTGAGAAGCTTCAATACTGCCATGCTCTAAACTAACGAGTTAACCCGTCCAGAACCTCTCTGAGAAGCTGAAGTACTCTTTTTGCTCTGATGTAACGAGCTAACCCGTCAAGAACCTACCTGACAAGCTGTGGTGCTTCTCATGCTTTTAAATAACAAGTTTTGTTTGTTTTTTTTTTGGCTCAGAGAATTAGTTAGGCATAGGTTTTTTTGCAATCATTGGCCATGTGGATTTTATTTTACTACTTCTTTCAAACGGATGTATCTATTATTTCGTATTGTTACAAAAAAATAAAAAGCATGTTTAAAAAAGATCTTTGCTTATTATTTTTTTAAATGTTATTTAAGAAGACATTTTTGCGATTATTCATTTACATTCAGTCTTCTTTTGGGTTGCTTCCCGGGCTGTTTCTCTTTTATCTGTGTCTTCGAACCTTGGGATAGGTCGATATTCTAAACACAGATTATAGAGTGAGTTTGGTTTATCATTATAACATGGCCCTAAGCGCTTTGCCATTCATTTCCAAATTGTTTAAACCTTTGATATTCTATTAAAAATGTTTTAAAAAAAATTGAAAACGTACTTAATAGAAAAAGATCTTTGCTTTTACATTTTTAACAATTAATAGCTTTCCATATAACTATATGTATAGAGAAGATTGTTTTTTATGTACTTAATTTTATTGTGTGACCTTTGCAACCTTTTCCTGTTTTATTTCTTCCCCTTCTCGTTATCGCCTTTTTTCTTTTCCTTCCTTTATTATCATAATTCTTGAGCTAGAAAGGAGAACAAAAAAAAAAAAAAACAACAAAAAAACCAAAAAAAAACAAAACAAAACAAAACAAAAACAAAAACAAAATCAAACAAAAACAAAAACAATATATAATTATAAATGTATAAACTTTGGTTTACCAAGGTGTTCATGTATGTTTGGCATAAATACTTGATTGATAATTACCGCGTAGATGTAGTTTTTTAGCTCAAAAGGTTCAAAATGATTTCCTAAGGTGGGTTTCTGAGTAGAAGAGGCCTTTCAAAAATGTTTGTTTTTTGTACTTAAATTTGGAAATGCGTAGTTTACCTATAAGAATTGCTAAATTTCTATAGTTTTGGATTCTTTTGGGGACAATTTTCCTTGTTCTACTTCCATAAAGATCATAGAAATGTCTTCTTCCGAGCCATATTGCCATCAGGTTCTCTGCTTCTGTCCAAAGTGGTCTTACTGCGGGGCATTCAGCAAAGAATTGCTCTATGTAATCCACCTGACCGCATCGAGTGCAGTTTCTATTAGACGCTATACCCATTATTTTCCATTGCAATGTCTGTAGTCGAGTTTCTTTAGTACATTTGAATGGGATCGACCACATGTCTTTCGGAACTTGGTAGTTAAATTTGTTGTTCCAAAATATGGTAGCATGTGATGGCTCAAACTCAGCTATTAGTTGTAACATACCTTTTCTCTTTAATTTTCCAATTTCTTTACCTCTAAATAGATATTTGATTTCAGTAGGATTATATGCTTGAGATTTATTCTGTGTAATAACGAGTTTAAGAAGGTTATAGTCTAAATGTCGTGCTGGATACATTCCAATCTTTCTTGTGAATTCCTCCAGACTTATGAAGTCATTTCCGTCATATAAATCATTTACAAACATTATATTATTTTTAATGCAAATTTCATTGTAAAGAGATTCATTGTGGTATGTTAGATATTTGTTGTTGAAAATTAGTTGCTTCATAAAATCTTGCGGCCCTCTGTGTTTATTGAAAGTTCCCCATGTTTCTAATACCCGTTTCGAAAGTTGGTTTTTAACTTTATTAATACCTTTGATGGTTCTGCTTGAGCTAAGAATCTCCTGCAGAGTATAGACTGCTAAATGTATTCCTAGTATTTTGACCTTGTCCACACATTTTATGTTACCAATTTTTTCTGGTTGGGCTAAAGTATTCGATAGAATCATTGCATTGGACTTATTTTCATTTAATTGTAAGCCGGAAACTGATCTAATTTTTTTTTTTTATTTGGGCCAATACCTCTCTAAAGTCAGTTTCATTACTTAAAAAAGTGTGGTGTCATCTGCATACTGAAGTATCTTTATACTAAGCGCTGAATTCGCTATTTTAACTCCGCTAATGTTATTGTTCTGGCGAATACTTATTGCGAGCATTTCCACGGCCATGATGAAAAGCATTGGGGAAATAGGACATCCCTGGCGAACTTCTCTATCTAGATAAAAATATTCAGAATATATTCCAGCATTTTTAACATTAGCTTGGTGATCATTCACTAAAATTTTAATCCAGGATTTCAAGTTTTTACCAAATCCAAACTTTTCAAGTGCTTCTAATATGAGTGAGGTTGATAATGTGTCAAACGCTTTAGAATAATCTAAGCTCAGGACAATACTTTGTGTTTCCTTATTGCTTTCATGAATTATTATATCATCAATTTGTCTGATAGTTGTTGATATATTTCTTCCTTTTACTAAACCCGTTTGATTATTATGTATCATGTGTGGTAGAATTTCCTTTATTCTAAGTGCAAGCGCTTTTGATATTATTTTATAATCCGCATTAGTGAGACTAATGGGGCGCCAGTTAGTTAAATTTTCTTTTGGTAGTTCCTTCCCTTTATGGATAAGCCCTATTGTTCCTTGCCTTTGAGAGGGACATAATTTTCCTTCCTGCTGGCTGTAATCTAGAGAATCCATAAAAAAAAATCCTTTATGTCATGCCAAAAGAATTTGTACATTTCTGCGGGAAAGCCGTCCGGACCTGTTGCAGATCCATTTTTCATGCTCTTCAATGCTTCCTTTATTTCATGTTCTGTTATGTCCGCCTCAGTTTGATTTCTTTGTTGCGCTGTTAAAGTAGGAAATTTTAAGTTCCTTGAAAATAAGTTGGCTTTTTGTTTTATCATCTCTAATGATTTATCTTCTCTGTATAATTCTTCATAGTAACTTTTACTTTCTTTAATGATCTCAGAATCATCGGTCACTATTTCTCCATCTCTCTTGACTTAACGGTTGATAGTGTTATTCTCGGCCCTACTCTTTTCTAGGTTTAGAAAAAATTTGGTGTTTTTCCCCCCTTCTTCGATCCATTTTATTCCAGCTCGTATTTGTGCTCTTTAGTTTTCTCCATTTCCATCAACTCTATTTTCTTTTGTAGCTTTATTGTTTCTTCTTGAATAGTTCTGTTTTTCTTTTTTTTTTTGATCTATCACAAATTCTTTTTCAATTGTTTCAAGAGTACTTCACAAGGCATCATTTGTTTTATTTGCGCAGTTTTGCTGAACTATTGGCTTATGCTTCTTATTTCGGCTATTATTAACTCCCATTCCATGTGGGGATTTAGATTTATGTAAGTGGGATCGTTTTTAGCTGATTCAAGAAAATTTTTTATTTCCAAAATATAGTTTACATCTTTTAGAAGGGTTGGTGTTTAGTTTATAATGGGATCTTCCCCTCTTATTTTTTTTTTTTTGCATAGATAAAGTGCATATAACCGCTTGATGATCTGAGAAACCAATGTTTTTTATGCTCGTGTTTATAACTTTACTTTCTAAGATTGGGTCGAGCAAGATGTAGTCCAGACGTCGAGCCATGTTCCCCCTACTCCAAGTGAAATTTTTCTGTGTTGGATGGTGTTCTCTCCAACAATCTACAACGTTCTGATAACTCATCCAATTCTTAAACACCTCAACCATGTTCTGATTATGTTTCTTTCCGGATATAATATCTAGGA